>CM057002.1:113130419-113175710 GCA_029891345.1 Dryococelus australis
TACTACTTATTTCTACGTCACAAGGTAAACAGATACTTTTAACATACGTTACACAGATAAGTTACCTGGACATTACAGCTATGATACACGCACGCATGGGCTACATGTACGAATTGGGAAGAAAATTATTGCTAAAGATATTTGGATACTTACTAGGTTACATAATTAGTGACAATTGAGAAAAATATTTTAAATACACATGACTCAATCTTAAGATTTCTCCATTCACAATTTTCAGGATAGGGAGTTAATGTCTTAAAAATGGTAGCCATAGTATAAGCGTTGATTGCCTTTGCCTATCTCACGCGCACCTTATAAGTTTAGTAGCTCGAATTCACTTTGAAGGAATGTTTGTCCACTTTTAATTTTTATAGAAGAACTTTGAAGTTCAGTTTATGTGACTCACTGTCTTTGTTCTTATGTGGGTGGAAAGTCATGTTTGTCAGCACTGATATCTCTAATATTAATAACACTGCTTGATATGACCTTATTTGAATTACCACTTTTTATGTTTGGTTTAGCAATACAGTAGATTGCCCGAGGGCGCAATAAATATGAGAACAACATAGTTTATGACTTAATAATAAACATGGTACCTGAACACAGACAAACTTAACCAATACTATTACTAGGTACAATCATTCTTACATTCTGGCGGAAGGTTTTTCCCAATAATTTTATAATTTGTTGCAATAAATAGCACTAACTGACGAGTGTTTTTTATTCGCTTTCTGAAAGTCGTTTCAGGGCAAAGGCCCCTTAAAACCCGCCATTTTCTGATGCAAGTGTTTATGTAAACTTAAGGGTAAATATTATTTTGTTTGTTTGCTGCAACCTAACCAAAGTTTTGCGAGTAACATTTATGGGTGTGATGTTTGGCCCTAACAATCCACGCTTAGGGTGTTTGATTATGTCGACGTCATATTTAATTGCAACACCAAGCGGTGTTTTGGGCCGCCCGAAGAGCCCCTCGATTAGAAAAGAACTAGGTCTCCACATCATGTGAACAACTGCAAGCTCTACGCGGGAATATGGTCCGGATGATCGGCCCACAGCACCCGTAGTTTAGGAGGACTTAGCTCTACAGCAACAACATCAGTGACGCCGCCACTGCAAACGTCTGGCTCTTACTGGATATACAATTCCGAACACCTTTTTCCAAATTCTGTTCACCACCTTTATAAATCCCAATCAACCCCATCTCGTCCAACCAACCACCGTCAAATTGATCCCAATTCTATTTATATTAACAAATGCCTCGAGCGAAATAGCCCTGTTAAAAATGCAGCCAACCTTCGTCATTCTAAGTAGAAAAAAGGCCTTCAGTATTGGAAAAGTAAGTTATTTTCCAACAGTTGTATGTAAGCTTAGGCAGTAGAGCCTCCCAAAAATATAAACATGTCAGTTATGTACAAACAAACAATTAAACCTCAATATACCGAAACATAAGAGAAATTGTTGGAAACAATAGACTCCATGCATATTTAGCCACGTGGTTGCATGGTTTGTCTCAGAATCTGGAGTTCCTGGATTCACTGCCGTTTTTTTACTGGAGGAAGATTTTCCTAATTGTTCCTTTCCCCTCTCTTCAAAAAGTATATTCTGTTCAGGTCTCTTATAATTCTCCAAGTCTTCACACATTACAGATGATAATACAATTACAACATATAAAGTAGAGCTTACGACCCACGAATGACAGTGTAATGACGCAGATTTGTATCAGAAACTTACTTACACAAGTTGAGCAGAGATAAATAGAGAAGAAATGTCTACTTTACTACTGGAATGCAAATTTTTTCTTCTACGCCATGTGTTAAAGACTATTAAATGTGTTTACCTCTTCTGCACATGGCCGCTACTTCAACTACCAAAATAATTTCATCGAAAGAGAAATTTTTATTTGTTTATATTTACTTAATAAAGATACGCGTAGTTTTATAGAAAAAATATGAATATCCAGTCTTAAGAATATGATAGTTCGCAACACATACTCATTGTCTGAATTATATTCACACCAGTAAACATTTATTCATTTAAACCGTCTTCGAGCATTTAAGTCCAACCCATTCAGTTTTGACATTTCTAAATTTAAAATTTAACATTTGTTTTGGTATTCGGAGTTTTGTTATAGCGCACCTAGTATAGCCGGATCTCTCTGGCAGTTATTCACTTTACGTTATCCACCAATCAGATCATATAAAAGAAGTGAATTTACAGTAACTGAAACGTCATTAGTTCATTCAAGTTATACAACAATGTGTTACAACGTACTGTTCTGGTTCGTCCTAGCAGGGACTCATACCCGACAAAGAAGTTAACACGACATTATTTTATTTCTCAATTACTTTACAACAATTCTTCAATAAACATGATATACAAAACTGTTACTAAAATGTGATACAATCTCCACGATGAAACTTTTTCCTAACTGTCAAAATACTAGACTGCTGAAGTAATTAATTACAATACTTGTTAGGAATCTACTTTATTTATCTCTCTTTATAAGAAGCCATAATCCTCGCCTAACGTGACGGTCCACTCTGCGCTTGCTTTGTTTACGCTAACCAGCGAGTCTCTTTGACACAGAAAATCTGACTAGACCTCAGACTGTATTGGATCTCGCCGAACTAGTGGCGACATCCTGCAGGCCTGGGCTGGCGTCGGCCCTGGATGTAGTGATTCAGCTATCTGGATGCAGCCTCTGGACAGTCTGGTGCTAACTTAAAAGGGTAGAGGGGAGGTGTGTGCATGGCCCTTATATACATTAGGTTGGTCCCTGGTCTCTTTCTTCATGTCACTGTTTGTAATGTTACAGTTATTTTACTTTACTATACTACCTAATACAATGATATGTAATTTCATTACTTTACAATGATTCATTTTATATTATTATCACTCTATGTGTCGGTTTCACCAACACATGTTAATATTTAAACGCTACTTAAACACTGAATAAGCTGCGCCTAGTGCCATGTACCGTTTCACAAACTTTAAGCTCTTCTTAAGATGTTTCAAGCAGCTCTTGGTTTAGGCAGCCGTAATAGGATGTCTAACTCTTTAAGCTCTGCTTAAATCGTTGTAAACAAATTAAATTAAAATGGCTGCTACTGAAAAATGTGTGTGTTATTTCCCCAAATATGGTATCAAGTATTTGGTTTCATAAATTATTTTTTTTATAAATTAAAATAAGAAATTATTGTATATCAATGTAATTGAGTCTGGGTGCAAGTCTATATTTATTGAAATAACGTATGACGGTAGTCGAAAACAAAGCTCGTGGGAGACTTATATTTGTTTATGTACCTTTTGCATGTATTTCCAAGAGGCAAACCCATTGTATGCATAGGAAAATTAGTGTAAAGCCAGGTAGCTGTTTGATAAAATATAAATTTATTGAGTACCCATTAGATACGGAAGAACATATTTAAAATAAATGGGAAATATGTTTGCTTTCACTATACTGCATGTATGTACGAAATGTAGATCTAAACATATATCATTACTTTGACCGAATTTGAGACTGGACATAATATAATGCATTTACCCCTATGTTTGACTACACATGACAAATTTGCAGTACAAGTTATGCGCATATTCGACTTTGTTTTGAACTATAAAAGTTAACGAGGTTCCAATTGTAGATGTCATACAGGTTGAAGTGATTATCATATTTATTCAAATTCAGGCACTGGGTGTTTCTAAATTGCACATGAATATCTTCAATATTATCATCAACAAACTATCACAATTTCAGAAAGTTCAATTCTGGTTAGCGATGAAAGACAAACCGAATCTTCAAAACATAGCTGTAATGTCTTACGTAAAATATAAAACAGTTCTATTAAATGAGCCAAATTCGTGATGGCCTTGTAGATTGTAGTGAATGTTGGCCCAATGTTGTTTTTGAGGTCAATACGATTTTTACAAGGAATGTACATTACGTTATGGAATATTTAATCAGTGGCTGAAAATACATAAGTTTCATTTTAAAAATGCATCATTAATCTAATGTATTATGTTTATAAAGCATTTAATTTATAAATGATTGAAGGAAACTACTTAAAAATATGTAACGAGTCTAAAACATTAGCCGAGTAGATATAATATAGAACAATTAACATTCTTACTAGTAAAAAACACCCCATGTCTATAGATGGTTTCACTTTTGAAGCAAAAAATCACACTTCTGGGCACTGATAATTAATAAAAACGATCATAAATCATAATATAATTGCAACACAACATTTCCACGACAATAAATCAGACTCGAAAAATGAAAAACTTATCTAATCAGGAACGTAATTTTAACATGAATAAATTTCGGTACGCGTAGTTAGTTGAACAAATCTAGTACAAATATATTTTTGTTTATGCTGTGACATTTGTTATAATTGATAATTATTATTCATCAGGAAAAAGATAAATCTTTAATTTTTTATTATAAAACAAATATTTCGTTAGAATTCGTAATGCTCTAACAAAATTAATTATAACATTTAAGGGGGAAAAAATGTTTTTTTTTCCTTTCATTGAAATAATCCTGATTTGTTCGTGACCACAATGCGCCACTACCAACATGGGAATATTTTCAACCTGTTTCTTTAAGCAACGCCCATCTAAGACGCCGTATAAAATTGAGTTTTACAATGGTGAAACACCTCGACATCCTTAAGCACCACGTAAGATTAAGTATCGCTTTGTTGGTACCTATTTTTTCCTTGTTGGTGAAACCTAACCTATATATCTTAATTATTTTATTAATTCAATCATCATTCTTAATTTTAGATGGTAATTGTATCTAGAGTTATAATAACTAACTTTTAAGATTCATCACATTTATTATCCTAATAACCTAGTGTCTACGGTTGTTACAATTTTGAGAGTAGTGGGATCCCTGCGATTATTCTGTTTATTAAAAAAAATACCATGGTTTTTACACCTTGAGATAGCGCCTAGTGAGTGCTGCACTCTCTCTACTGGACTGAGAACTGTATGTAAAAGACTGACTCAGCAGAATGTACGTGGCTTCACTGTGCCTTTGAGCCGAAATTTTTGTCTTACGTCTGGCAATAATGCGAATACATTATTACAGGCTAACCTTACCGTTTGTGCATGTTCACACTTAGTTTGTACTACTGAACTTCGCCTTATCAAAGTAACTTAGCTGCTTAACTAACATTGCTCAGTAGTGGTGCACCATCGCTTATACAAAACTGCCATATGTTGAACTCCGCGGTTGTTAGCCTCAAGTACGCGGCGTGAATGCGGTGCGCTATATTTAAGAGAAGTTCATGCTATCTCAATAATAATGTTAGTGCATCTATAAATTACTGTCCAAGGACGTGGAAATGGTCTCTTTTAGGTGCCTTTAGTGATTGTGCATTGTTACGTTTGCCATTTAACATGGTGCTGTGCAGTGTTTATTTAATACACGTAGTTGACCTAATAGCGCATTGTGCTTGGATTATCCTTTGAGAGCTATGCTTAAAATATATGTTGCTAAGCTATTTACACATTTTCTACTAACTTATTTAGTAGTATTGGTACTTTTGCCACTTGTATGAGCACTACTATTACTGCTGCGCTAGCATAATTGTAGTGTTCCTGCTCAAGGAAAGAGAATACCTTGTTGTCTGACAACATTTGTACATGTTCGACATAATTTGGTAGGTTTGGCTTGGTTTCCTAATTAATGTCTAGGGAATTTGCTACATTGTGAAACTGAATTCCTTCGTCAGTTCGTAACTGTTGTTACTCGGAGTCTGTGTTTAACAACCAATGGATGGGGATTACCGTGCGAACAATTAATAATAAGGGTGCAACCTGATTCTAATAAATACACTCATGGGAGCATAACCATGTAAAAATTATGGCATAACACAAAACATAATTTGAGATCTGCATTAATCTTCTTGTCACTTGTTTCATCGCCGTTCTCCGTTACCTGGTACAAAAACTAAGTAATACATTTTACTCATGTTTTGTTACTGCATGCGGGCGTTGACGCTGCCATATGGGTCACCAGCACCGATCGCTGTTACCTCTTTCCTGGTGGGACTGGTAACGTGTTGGCTCAAGCGAAATCACGGTTGTGGACATGGAGTTACACGCAACTGCCTGCAATTCTCTCGGCCACACTGAAATAGTACATTTTACTTAATTTGTCGTGTGCATATTATTGTAGTACATTGGACATTTTTATATTCCTAGTGTTTACTTTTTCTAGCTTCAGTTCTCCTTGTTCATTAGTTTGCATTACTCTCGTGGATGGTCCTATGAGCTGGACAATGCAATGTTGCATTTAAACTTCAAGGAGAGGGCTTTACTAAGTGTTCTATTATTTAACCACACCCATTGACCCATCTTTACTGTGTTTGGTCTGACGTGTATATCGATGTGTCTATTCTGTTGTGCTAATATTAAGTTAAATTTTGCTTGATCTCTGTCTGTAAGTAGTTTATGACACCAGTTATAACTGCATTCTGAATAAGGTTTTCCCCTCTGTGAGAGAGTTGCGCTGCTTCAACTCCACGAAACAATAAGAACGAGATGAATCTAGTGCAAGTGTTTAATGTAATGTTGTAATTACATACAATGATGGAAACATTATCATTCCAATTAGCGGGATCCTCATTAACGCATGCAGTAAGTTGTTGACAAGAATTCTATTAATATCCTACAAGACAAGCTAGGTTGTAAGCTATAGATTGTAATTTCTTAATCTGCAACATCTTTAGCAGTTCAGCTACAAGTTCATTATTGAATGACGTGTCCCTATATGTAAGAATATGTTTTTGGACAGCCATACATGAGTATTACATATTTTATGAATTTGATGCATCTTTGAGTATCAATGGCTTCTACTGATTGTGCGATTATGTAATGGCTGAAAAATTCCATCATAACTAGGATATATCTTTTTTCTTTTGCTGAAAACTGTCACGGATCTTTCCATCAAGTGACTACATTTGTAAAAGTCGTTGTGGAGTTATATTTTGAAGCTGTCCAAGAAGTTTATATTTAGATGATTTTATCTTTTTACTAATATGGTAGTATTTTATATATCCTTTAACATCTCTGTTCATTGTATCCATGAAGTATGAATTTTTAATTTTTTGTAAGGTCTTGAAATTTCCGAAGAGCCTACTACACAATAATGCGTCATGATGAGTTGCTATAATTTCCTTAACATAATATGTTTTTACTAACATAAGTTTATTTTCACACATGGTGTTATATAAAGTATTGCAGTTTAATATATTATGTTTTACCGTATACGAGTTGCCATTTATTTCTGTACTCTTAATGTTTGTTTGAACTAGAGTTGGAATAAAACTCATTGCTTCGGCTATAATGTTTGCTTTAAAAACCTATTCTACTGGAGAAATCGCCATATTTTGGATTATAATGTTATGCTCGGCCATAGTTTTTAAGTATTGCAAACTGGCATGGTCTACCATATAAATATGGTTACAAGTAAGTCACAAAATATTGTATGTTACTCAACTCGTGTTCTGTTGTACTCCACGATGTTTCGTTAAAAGAGAATATATTGGAAGCAAAGCAATAATACATCGTTGTATAGTGTTAGGTTATTTCTGCATCAATTCTGCTCCAGCTGCCATCAGTAACGCACCACACGCAGTTATTATGGGCGTTGTGTCATAATACTTTTGTAATATTGATGCATTTTGAATTTATATTTCAATTCTAGAAATGCTGCATATACTTTGTCTCCCCATCGGTATGGTGTACTCTCTTTTAATAAATTAATTAGTGGCTCTGCTTTACTAACGCAATTGGGAAAAGTACCTGCATAAGTATGAGGTCAATCATATGAAACTTCTTAATTCTTTTAGGTTTCTTTGTGGTGACATTTCGTTAATTGTGTTTACTTTATCTGGGGTTAGTTACAATAACATTCGGAATATCGTAATGTCGTTAAAATTTGATTTCTACCTGAGCGAAAGAATATTTCTCGCAATAATATTAACATTGAATGTTCTTAAAATGTCCATAACTTTCTTAACGTTATTAAGATATTCCCTAAATGTATTTCCTATGATAAATATATTATCAATATAGGCAATTGTAGTGTTCCAGCATAATAGACCTAATAATATATTACTGAATTTATGAAAGTGCTGAGGTAATGCACTAAGACCCATTTGCATACTTTTGTATAAAAAAGCCCTACTCTATCAACTGTCATGACTAGTTGCTCTCGATCTTCCTTTCTACAGGAATTGCTTAAAATCCTGAAAATAAATGAAGTGATTTAAAAAAATTTTTATTTTGAACATATTTAAGGTGTATTTTGTCCTGGACAAGGGAAAATGTACACATTTGAAGTATAGATTAAGTAACCTGTAATCTGATAAAAATCAATGATGCCTTGTTTCTTCTTAATTACATGTCTTGGTGCAGCAAATCGAGATTCGGAATGCTCAGTTATACCAATATTCAATCATTTTCATTTGGTTTAATAATTCCCCACCTATTTTGGAATTGATTCTGTACAGTGTATTGTGGATCCCTTTATTTTTACTTAATTATAACTTGATTTGGTAATTTCTTGCTTCGGTAAGCTCAGAAATACTACAAGCAAACATCTACTTTTATTCATATACTTACAATGAACTGATACAATATTGAACAGAATTGTTATTATGGTCTCTCTCTAAGACTGACATATGAATAGGAACTTGTAAAATCTTATTAACTATTGTTTTTCTTGGTGAACATTATGTCCTGTTTAAGAAATTTTGTATCATTGCATTTCTTAATTACATCTATGCCTAGTATGACGTCAATTTCTAAGATGCCTATCATTGAAAATTACTGAAGGAAATTGTTATCTGATATATTAACTCTTATTTGAGTTTTAAACTTCGGACTTCTATTTCAATACTAGCATCTACTATCTAAAATTCCTGTGTGACGGGAATTACATGTTGATACATGACCAATGTTTTGGTGACACAGCTTCTTGAACACCTGGTAAGGTTGAGCTGACTTGTTTCTGTTTCATCACAGCTGAACTGGTATTCCATGTTTTGGTGACACAGCTTCTTGAACACCTGGTAAGGTTGAGCTGACTTGTTTCTGTTTCATCACTGCTGAACTGGTATTCCATGTTTTGGTGACACAGCTTCTTAAACACCTGGTATGGTTGAACTGACTTGTTTCTGTTTCATCACTGATGAACTGGTATTCCATGTTTTGTTTGTGACACAGCTTCTTGAACACCTGGTAAGGTTGAGCTGACTTGTTTCTGTTTCATTACTGCTGAACTGGTATTCCATATTTTGGTGATACAGCTTCTTGAATACCTGGTAAGGTTGAGCTGACTTGTTTCTGTTTCATCACTGCTGAACTGGTATTCCATATTTTGGTGATACAGCTTCTTGAATACCTGGTAAGGTTGAGCTGACTTGTTTCTGTTTCATCACTGCTGAACTGGTATTCTATGTTTTGTTTGTGACACTGATTGCCACTCGTAGAATTTTTTTAAATATTGACTCGGAGTCGCACCTGTCCTATGCGAAATTTATTCTTGGAACATTTGAACCACTTGACTATATCTGTGTGGAATTCTTGATCCATTTGGGAAACAAGTTGCAATTGTTCGTCTTGTGTCAATTATAAAATCAGAGTAATGCACATCTGGTGTGCCTCGCTACACAGCCTGATGAATTCCGTGTTGTTGCGGCACTTTATATTTTGCTTAGTCATGGGTTCTTTGTATAATGCCAGCGATGCTGTTGTGTTCTCGATTCATGTTTTTCTTTGCCACAACTTCCTTATTCCTATGCTGTTCCGCAACCTTGTCTTTGTTTTGTGACTCTGCCCCCTTGTCCTGAGTTTGTTTTGTTAACTTATTGTTTGGTATTTACATAATGTATTTGGGGCTTAGGCCGATTTTGATGTCTCGTGTCCGTTTGATGTTCCCTAGAAGGTGATTTGCTTATTGCCACATCACCACCTTAACTGCCATTTGAATTAAACTGCACTATCTCATCTTATGTTCTATTAGGGACCCTTTGAATGAAGACAGCTTTCGTGTGTCAAATGTTTTATTTTCCGCAGTGATGGTGTATCTTACCCCTCTCTGCCTATTTTTTTTTTTAGTAGTGTCATTGCACTTCTGGTACTATATTTTACTATGTGGGACATTTTGTAACTTCCCTACATACTCTGTACTTCCCTGGATCCTTGTTTTCCTGTATGGTCTTTGCTCATTGTTGTCATCTTGGGTAGAGCTTCTGTATTTTATTTTGTGTTTTGGTGGTTGTAGATGACATCTTTCTATGATTTAGAACTTAGTGTTTCACTTATACAATACATTGTGTATTATTGTGAAACCTTTAGCCCTTACTAGATAGTTTACTGTAGTTGTTTGGCTCTCTGAAATTTTTATGCTGGTATATCGTGTTTGTTTGTGTTGGCTGCTTTTCGTGGCTGTCTTTTTGGGATTTTGTCGTTAAATTAAAAGTCTCTCCCTTCAAATAAATAAATTTGAGATTGCTCTTTCGGTGTTTCTGGATGAGGCGCCAAGATGCATACTGATTTATTGTTCCTCTGCAATCCTATATACATTCATTTAAAGCTATTTAACATTTGCTCTACTGTGTCATTAAGAAGACCAATTATTATGTCAGCAAATTATGGCAGTAACGATTTCTATAGAATACTTATAAAATCTGTGTATGTTATGTGGGGGCTGTATTTGCATCTGTAATAAGTCACATCCCCTATGTGTTGCTGACAGCTTTCTCAAATGTTTTTGTGATTTCTCTTGTGTGTTGTGTTTGTATTAAATTTTAGTACACTCTCCTTGCGGATTTTTTCAACATGTATTTAAGGAATATGCACTTTTCTATGTTTTTCCACCCAGTATTTTTACTTACAGCTTGGAATTTTTAAAGAAATTCAATCATATTCTCATATTTGGCATTGTCTCGGGTGTTTCAGGATATCCTGCACCGGTAGTACGTTTTCCATTTGTACTCTATCCCTTCTTGTGTTAGTGTCCAATGGTGTAGCCAATAGTGAGTCATTATTTTCTTAAGTGTGATCAACTTTTATGTTTGGTTTACTGTCTGTGGTGTTAGATAATGCTGTGTGCTTTCGTCAACTGTCATCTGAATTTCTTTGTAAGTTTAAGAACTGTGAGAGGGTAAAGGGTCCATGCTAAACCTTCGCATCATATTTTACTTGTTATTTATATAGTAATATTTGTGCAGACTGGGATACCAATTCTATCACTGTTTATGTATTTACTTGTATTAATTTCCCTGCATGTCTTAACACTTAAAATAATCCTATGGAGTTAAGTTGTGATTCGTGTAATTTTTGTGCTGTGTCTGTTACGTCCAATATTATTGTTGTGAATAATGGTTTTGCAACTTTAGCGAATGGTGTTTTGTCCTGTGAGCTCGTGAAATGTGTTAAGTGTGTATTGTTTTGATTAAAAGTGAGAAAATTACATGAATTTTAGCATAATTATTGGTTTGTGCTGAAGGAACAAATATACTAAATTCCCCTGTTTTATCATCCACCAAAACTATCAACCTTTTTCAAAATTCAAATAGTTCACCTTTAACAGTCTCAATATTCACCTTAATCTGCTTACACTCAAGGTCAATTCCTTAATGGAATTACTAACAAAGGTATGCCTGAGGGAAATCTTGGAGAGCCCTAACTTGTTCTCCATCAGGAACATCCGACATCATATTTCCATTATTGGTGGACAACAAAAGGCCTGATTCACTTTCAATCTTGGTATCCACAAGTGAAGCCCCACAAAGTGCCTTTTTGCTTACAGGAAAAACTCCACGAACACTGGGGAAAACATTATCAACAACACTAGTATATACACCATTAGGACCCCTCGAAACATCAGAAACAGTATTACAGAGACTTTCCGTTTGGCAAAAAATTGCTAGACCTGTTTGTACAAGGAACTACTAGAAAAACACTAGTAATATTAGAAGCATCATGAAATACAATATCGAATTAGCAAAAGACACTAGACCTGTTTCCAGAAGGCATTACAGGAGAAACATTAGAAAGATTAGAAGTATCATCAAAAACACTATCAGTTTGGCAAAACCACTAGAACTGATTGCAGAAGGCATCGCAGGAGAAACAATATTCTCAGTATCTAGTTGTTCCTCACAAAATTCATCCAAGTCGAAAATCTGAGATAGCGCATCGGCTACCCCATTTCCTACTCCCTTTATATGCAGTAAAGTAAATTGAAAACATGTGTATCGAACTAGCCAGCAAGCCAGACGTACAATTGGTTAATTTGTCGATAAAAACCAGCTGAGCGCCTGGTTATCGGTATGCAAGGTGAACTCGCACCTTCCATGGAGCATTTATTTCTCTCCATGCCATATATGGCGGCCAGTACCTCCTTCTCATAGGCTGAGTACCTCTGCTCAGCTGTAATAAGGTGTCGACTAGCGTAAGAAATATGTGCTAGATTCCCTTCTACCCCTTGACATTGTACAGCCCCAAAAGTCTTTGAGCTAGCATCCACTTGTACTGCTGATCGAAAAGTTACAATCGGAGAACAGGAGGAACAGCAATTTTTTTCTTTCAGCAAGCAAAGGGCATTCTTCTGAGCTTCTCCCCAAACTAACTCTACCCCTTTCCTCTTTAAGGCAATTAGAGGCTCAGCTATTTTGACAAAATTGTGTATGAGCTTTGAGTAATATTCAGCTAAACCAAGAAATCTGTGTAAACCATGCAGGTTCTTGGGGCGGGAAAATTTACAACAGGACCAATCTTCTCAGGGTCCATCAATAATGTCCCTTAAAGTTATTAAAAAAAATCAGATGTCCAAAATGTTCCATTGAAACTGCCCCATACGATGATAAACATAAAAACTCCTAGAGAGTCTGGATGCAGATCTCCATTTAAAAAGGTCTAATTGTGGTCAAAAATTGAGATGTACCAAGCCTTGCCCACATACTGAAAAAATAACTTTCCATATATTAAGCAATGGATGAGGTTCCAAAATACCTGTTTATTTGCCTTCCTATAACCGCATATAAAGCGATATTACCCAGGTGTTTTCTTAGGTTTCAAAACTGCTGGACTAGATATATTACTTTCTGAAGGCTCAACCACATCATCCACCTGTAATCCTTGAATGATTTTCCTGAAAATCCTTAATTTAGGAAGGCTACTCGATGCAGTGACGATGAAACAGGTTCCTGATTCTTTAAGCTCAAAACTATTTGTTATTTATTATAGTGCCATAATTACCTTGTTATGATATCACTTAATTCCTGAAACAATTACTGTAAACTTTCCTTGTGTTAATTTTCCCCTAACGGAACTGTTTTTGCTGACAGATTGAAAGTTGGACATTTCTTCTATTAATTGAGATCTGCAAATGGAAAACTTTAACTCTTTTTTGGTACCCTTTAAAACAGCTGTTTTTTTACGACATAAATCAATTCCAAGGACACGGTAATTTGAAACGCCAGACAAAATCTTGAATGTAAATTGCCAGGGAAAATGTGAGATCGTAATCAGAAAGATCGCTACGCCATATGAGGTAATAATACCACCAATACCAATAATACCATACATGGAAAACCCTATTTCATCCCCATTACTTACCTTAATAAGCCCTTTGGGTAGTGTCTCTAGCATTAAAAAACAAAATTCTTGATTAATGAGTGAACTCGATGCTTCTGAATCCAACAGTGCAACTACCACAACCTGACCTACTGTTGCTACTGGGATGTTACAGTAAATCATGCCAGCACTTAAACTACAGCACCTATACTGATAACTCTCCCATAAACTTACTTTTATCTACTGGACAATTGCTCTTAATGTGCTCTTTCTGGTGGCAACTGAAACAAGTATACTCCTTAAATCGCTCATCTTTTCTGGGATTTAACTTCCCCAGTTGTAATTCCCTTTGTCATCCCTACACATGTTCGGTCGGAGAATACCAAGATCTTTTTGTACATTCTGATTTCTAACTGCATTACCTTGAGGTATCACACCTAATGATTCCTATTGACGATACCAGTTACCTTACTCCCAAACTTTTCCCTATCCAGAGACTTAGGCTCGGGTTCCATATCTACTATACAACCTTTAAGGGTCCTCTCAATTTCAGTCCCTAACTTTAGCAATTCTTTCAGAGATACAGGTTTGCTGGCAAAAGAAAACAAAAAACGACTAGACTGTGGGTGGAGATTATGAAAAATGATTTGCATAATATGGTCCTCTTCACAAGGATACCCTACCACCTGCACTATTCCCAAAATATGCTTCTCAAATTCTTGCGTGGTCTGATCGGAAGCCTGCCTATATTAAAAAAATTTTAATCGAAACTTGGCAATCTCCGGTACAACCGAACACTCTTTCAATCATGCCTTAAACACCTGCTTCACGTTCCAACTATCCTCTTTTAGCCTGTCTTAAGATTGGTTTTAAAATATTAAATAACTGAATTAAACTTGAAAAAAAATATACCACTGGTTTAATGCTCAATTAGCCTAATTTGGATATTTTAGCCACCAACTCTGCACGCACGTGTTTCAACAATCTATATATTGGAGTTATCTTACTAGATACCACAGAATTCCCCGCGCTGACCTCATGGCTCGCCTCCTTTTTCACCAAGGCCCGAGTTTTCATCCTCAGGTCTTTTATCCTATCACTCTCCTTGACCGCAACACCTGCATATCCCACCATTTGCAAGATGGCCGCTTTTGATATTTTCTCTATCCAAGCAGTAGACATGGTTGAAATTAGTAAAAGCCCTTTTTGAGATCTTACTACTTTGAGATCTTACTACCTTAACCTATCACAGATATGGTCATGCAATATATGAAATACCACACTTCAATATTTCTCCTGCTCAAAATTCACATACCCAAAACACACTGCACATAACTGAGCATCGCGCAGCTTCTGACTGTTATACGCCCTAAGCCAATGGCGTGGCAATGCCAGCCATGCATAAATACATAGTAAAACCAACAGATAACCAAATGGCAAAAGCTATGCTAAAGAACCATTTACATGTACAGTGTAAGAGTGAGTTGACTAGTGAATACGATGTATAACAGTAACATAGAAGTGTGGTATTTGTCTTTTTATTGTTATTTTTATTTTGATTTGTTATCAATATTACATGAAGAAAAGCTAACATCAACTTCGTTACCCGTAATTTCGAAATTAATTTTAAAAAATCATAAAACACCAAGTTAACATAAAAAAGAGTAAAATGCAAATATTTTCAGATACATAAATTTGCTGTTTCCCAGCTAGTACTTTGAATTTTCGCACTAACATATGGGCAGTGTTTACGCAAATAACTGGCCATTTAGTAATAGAGAAGACCATTAAATGATACACTGGGCAAGTTACACAAAATACAATCTTCACAAAATGGCAGATTAAATTGTGTTGTAGAAACATTTACTCTGAACTATAGATAATTGTATTTGCCCCTACACAAGGAAAATCCAAGATGGCAACAACTAATACCTTACTTTTCATGAATCAATACTACGTGAAGTTGAAAGGTCAAAGTTTTATACAGTATTTTCTTGTTCATATACATCATCTGTTCGTGATACCAAGTGGATAGAAGCAACTGCTGAACAATTTCCAGCCTTAATTCCCACGAACAAATAGTATTTTTCAAATAGTTTACAAAACTTCGTACAATTTTTTCATTAGTTTACTAAATTTTAAACACCACGAAGTCCCGGGTATTTACTACAATAGCCGTACCAACACAACCTCAATAAAGTGTGACTTGGTTGCAAAAATTTAGGACCAAAATTCTCATAATTTTTGTAAGTTATGCAAATGTTTACAGCCACAAAATCCTTATTAGCGACTTTGTCACAGCCTTTCATAAGGGTTTTCAACTTGTTTATAGATGTTAACATTAGTTTCCACCTATTATCCAATCTCGGATAAGAGACCAACATTCTGCGACCATTATATATAAATTAAATTTTCGGCCATCATGGCCCTTATCTAACATTTTAATTTCGTGTATGTCCTACTAGCATGTAGAGCCTACATTTATGCATCAAATGCAGAATACTACTTATCTTGTAGAAGTATGCCCCCTCAAGGCCGCATACTGACGCTGAATGAAGCGTGTACAGGGATTAAATACACAGTTCCACTACATGACGCCTCCAACTACAGCAAAGATACATTATTTTACTCAGAAAATATGTTATTCTAAGACTTAAGTGGTATTTTAAATACTTCTTATAGGGGTCGTGGGATTCACAATCAATAGGGGTTGACGTAACCAAATAATGTGAACCGACGCAGCTGTCACATATTCCCTTTAGTGAGTCTATATAAATTAAAAATAAACCAATAATAATACTGAAATACGCAATCACACTTCCGGCATGTTGACCAAGTTGCAGGAACTAGGGTAACCAAACGTAACAGTTTTGCACTGCGCGCGCACAAGTGGCGAGCAGTCTGCAAGGCTTGGTGATGCTGGTGCTGCCATCAGGTGGCGAACCGCCGAAGCGCCTTACCACTTCACAGTAGTTTGTAATGTAGGAGCATTGCGGCACGTGGAAATATAGCAGGTATGATGATACACGTTTCCTTTTACCCCAAGTATTCCAGTGCCTTTTTACGGTAATGTGAACCTGCCGAGAACATTGCAGGTTATTTATTCATTAGACTTAAGCCATTATTAGAGTCTTTAACACCAAAACCAGCTTTTGTAAACATTCGTGACCGTAGTACATTGCGCCATAAGTATGTCAGGCAACAAAAACCCAATAATTATTCGAATGGGTGATTATGGCGTAGGGGTCCATTCCACTGATTAAATAGTTTATTATTAGTGTTAATTAATGATAATTCTAGGCCCATTGGCAATGAGGTCCAGCATATCATACCCCCCTCCTTAAATTGGCGAACTCCTCCTAGAAGAAGTAGTCCAGCCATTTTGAGAAGAAGATGCCAGCTTCGAAGAACCAGCAACTCTTCTCCCACATCAGCGCAGGGAAGAAAATTCAATAGCACCAACAACAGGATGGAGCCAGGAACATCCAGTGAAACATCACCAAAAACAAAAAAAAATAAAATTATTCAAGTATATGACAACAAAAGAAGAAAAGATGCCCATCTCTGCTCTATCAAAGAATAGGAGTCCCCACTGGGAGCATCCTAAATCAGTCTCAGAACACTAAAGGGGGCAAAATAATCTCTAGTTTTACTTTATATTTGCCATGTTGGGCTCTCAGCAGAAATTTTCCAAACCATTCGACAATGCCAACCATAATAATTACTGTTATAAGACTAATAGCACAAAACACAAAACACAAAACCCACTTATCACAAAATGAGCATGAAACGACAGGAAATGATTATGAAATGTGGTCAGCAACGCCCCTGTGGGAGCCTACTTTTACCACACACAGAACTAAAACTAGATGTTCCATACTACACTCTAGATGACAGAAAACCTATATTACATTACCACACTCTGATGCCAGCTAAAAGCCAGTGAGCATTAATTCCATGGCCATGGTTGCGCTCACCACTACGTCACAATGGAAAGCACGCGCACAAAGATGCATTAAACTGGACTTTCCTCATAATGGGAATATTGTATTTATTAAGTGTAAAAATATTTTCTTTAATTTCAGATTCATAGTGTTGTATGTTTAATACTTGTATGTTCAGAAATAATATGTGCCCTTGCGGCTTTTTAAAACTTAAACAAGGAGAAATGAGAAGGATGTCATAGAGGTTTTTCCACCATCAGGCATGCTTCAAGTCTGTAAATTTTTCAATCATCAGAGGAATCATTTTCTCAAAGGAAATACCAATTTTTCGAATCATAATTTGCAGTTTTACAGAGAAAAATTTCAATTTCACCTGCATCATGTGGTCCGCTACGAATTTTATCCAGCAGCATCCGCACCATCTAAGCTTGCTGTCACGCAGGTGTGTGTTTATTGTGACTACTCATATAGTGCCTCATCATGTTTCATATTTTTTTCTGTAATTTTGTATGGTGATATTATAACCATCCTAGCCGGCTATGTGTATAGACTGTTACCGCACTAACCACGTGCTGGAGGTGGAGGGTCAACTCCGATGAGTCCACGCTAATGATGCCAAGTAATTACATGTGTTCATGTTCATGTATCAATTCAGCTTGTAATTCTTCGTATGCTGTCCTCGGAGAAAATCATCAGTCCATCGCAGCAACTGTCGACCCCCTTCCCATGTGAAGATTGAATTTTCAAACATCACGGTGATGTTATCAATCTAGGAGTACCCTAGAGTAATTGCGGGTTGGGGGAGCACGAAGTGAAGTTAACTAGACATGTTCGAGTTTATCATCATTAAATTTTCATGCATGTTATATTTATGAGCAGTAAAACAAAAAGGATGTCTCACAGTGTTTCAATCTTTTCTTTTGTAGTGACAGTATCTTCGCCACACAATTTTCAGTCATAAAATGATTATAAATGTTTAGTATTCCAAAGTGCATTGTAAGTACGCTCGAGTGAGACGGACACACAGAACCCACAGTATCCCTGGAAACCCTGAGTTTCAACAGAGCGGTGATTGGGAAGCACCGATGGCGCCCATCATCAGAATGTAATTTGTTTCATCGTTCGTCTCGTGTCTCACACGACAGTGTCAATTGACATTCCCAAGTGGTGCTAGTGTGGTCATCCGCACCGCGTCATCCACATCAACCGCGAGAAAAAGGAAGACATTATTGTAGATAATCCGCGAGAAAGCCTCGAGACTTCTGCGTGAGCAACCGCGACACCAGCGATCGCGAATGCGAACTATTTGGACATGCCGGTCGAACACTGCGTACACTGTGGAAGACTAAGCGAGGTAAAATGGTTTTGCTGAAAATTCACGGGAACAACTGTTATTCAATTGTATGTCCGATACCGCATCTACGCCATCAGAGCAACACCTGTGCACGCGCAATGTATGTGATGGTACGGGAGTAAAGTGGGTGCAGTCCCAACACTGTAAAAAGACTCGCATTTACGATGCATAGGGCCTGTGCGATATACTACTTTCCGAGATGGTGTAATAAACTGTGACGAGTGCCATAAGACAACTGTGCTGAGATCGCACCACCACAAACACGAGAGGTGAAACCCACGCCGCCCCCAGTAGTTGTTACTTACACGACACAGGGTTTAACAAGGCCAGATCCAAATGTACTTTTGCCAAATTTTGTGAGCCATGACTGCGAGGAGCCAGATACGATTTTAGCCATGTGCGAGGAAAAGTTGAACAGACACTGCGTACATAAGGAGGATTGGACTGAAGTCACTGCCAACTGACTAAGGTGAAATGCAGCCACTTGGTGGAATTTAGTCAGAGTCTATCGTGTGAAATTGGAGGAGTTTTGGCATCGGCTATTGGGCAGGTTTGACACAGATGGAGACGCCATTCAAGCCCAAGCGCGGTTGTACCATGAACAGCAACGAGAACACGAAAGGATAGAAGAGTTCATACAGCATAAGTTCGGCTTGTTCAAACATCTGAACCCAGGGCAGCCGACATGCGGAGAACTAGAGATAATTTTCGCTCTGTCAACACTGGACATTAGGTCGTATCTCTGGAGAGCAACAAGAGCAAGTGTAGAGCAGTTTACGTGGAGGCGTGCTTGTATGAACAGGACGTGCGAGCAGGGCAGGCATACCAATCCCCAAGGCTGAATTTCCACACGTCAACACCACCGCAATGCCAGATGTTTACTACCGGGAGACACAGCAGTGGCCAAAGAATCTCCCACCACAACAACCAGGAAAATAATTACCAAGGCAACAGGTTGGCGAAACAGCACCTTCACCAATCTCACTATAAGGTCGCAACTATCCGCTTAAAGAAGGTGACAAATTGTTCCAGGTTTGTGACAGTACTGTACATGCATTAAGGGTCAGTGGTGAACTAGAGAGCAAGAATGTGATTGCCGTCATTGACACTGCTGCAAGTCATAATTTTATATGCGAAGGCCTAATCAAGGCAATAATAACTGGAGTACCACCGCAATGTCTGCAATTCGCTACCACACATCAACAAGGCGAGGCGAGAAGTGTCATACACGTAACGGTAGGGATCCGAGAGCTATGTACCAAATGTGATAATTACATTATGCCGGACCTCTGCGAGGATATGATTCTGGAATTGCCATGGATTATTGACAACTAAGCTATGATAGACACACATCTAGACCGTCTGCATGTGGGGACATGTGACCGGTTGACCTTTTAGGGCGTGGGAGCAACGCCGCCAACAACAACTGCAGTTCCCATTGCCGACTTCAAGCATGAAGTGCCTGCCACACATCAACAACATCTGCAACATCTGCTGGACCAGTATGATGGTGTTTTCCTCACTGAGGGGAAGCTGCAGTGTACCGATTTCACTGAATCCGTGGTGATCATGTTGCGCGAGGACCCAGTGTACTCCAAGCCACGAGATGCAGGTATTTTCTTTCACCACGTCATAAATCAGCACGTATGTGAAATGCTTATTGACAATGTGATTGAACCTACGCAGAGTATCTACAACTCAGGCATTTCACTTGCCCTTAAAAAGGATGGTGAATGGAGTTTTTGCGTGGTTTTGCGTCCACTTAAAAAGATTACTGTAAAAATGCCACCTTCCTATAATCAAAACGAAGGATAATTTGTCAACACTAATGTTGACAAATTTGACAATAACTAATGTTTTCACTTCATTGGATTTGAACTTCGGATATTGGCAAGTGCCTATCAGCCCCCAAGACAGATAAAAGAACAGCTTTTACGATGCCAGACTGGCGTAGATTCCAGATTATTGCCATGCCATTCGCCTTAAAGTGTGCTCCTGGAACATTGCGGAATTTATTGGTAATGTAATAGATGGATACACAGGATACTTTGCGATTGTGTATTTTAATAACATTCTTGTTTCATCAAACAGCTGGGAAGAGCATCTGCACTACCTGAGACTTGTGTATGAACGACTCAAATGTAACAAGCTTACGTGCAAAGTTGACAAGTGTAAGTTGGGTATGAGTAAGATGGAGTTTATGGATCAATATATAATAGGAGACGGACACGAACCAGTACAACAACACGTACAAGAAATTCAAAACAAACCCAAGCCCAAGTCAAGTAAACAAGTCAGAATTTTTTTGGTTTAATTAATTGGCTAAGGTGTTGGTCCCAAATTTTTCAGTGATAACTGCATCTTTGACCGTATTGCTTGCGAAAAGCATAAACTTCTATGGACACCTCAAGCCGTCCAACTATTTAAAGAGATCAAACTTGCTTTCCAGAATTGTAACCCGCTAGCCAGGTTCAACCCAGAGTCAGGAAGGCATCGGAGCCGTGTTATACCAGGATGGAACATACCGGGGAAGCACTTTATTAACTACCACAGTGCGAAGTTTGTTGATACAGAATGCAAGTACCTAGTAAAAAACAAGGGTGTTTGGCGATTGTGCACGCACTGAGAAAGTACCAGCCGTACCTGTTAGGGAGTTATTTTACCTTGAGAACTGACAACCGCTGTATAGTTTGGTTGGAAGGGATTTACAATGGTAAAAGTAAACTTGCCCACTGGGCTTTATTGTAACCAAGTACATAACAGATGCAAAAATGTGCAAAAATTCCTTTATTGGCCGGGAATTCAAGGGGATATAGGTAAATATATACAAAGTTGTATCACGTGCAACGCCAGGAATCTGCAGAGAACATACAGTGGTGCTCCACAAAAAGCAATGCTGCCAATGGAGCTCTTTAAAACCGTAGCTCTAGATATTATGGACCCTTATACTGCATCACCGGCGAAAAGAAAGTTTTTGATTGTTATCACGGACCTGTTTACGAGATGGACCGAAGCATTTCCTGTGCGCAACGTAAGCACACACACGGTTGCCTACATCATGCAAACTGGATTTTTCCCGAGATGGTGTTATCCAGATTTTTTGTTGACTGATTACGTGACCCAGTTTGTAGGAAGAAAGTGGAGAGAGTACTGCACGAGGTGAAGAGCAGAACACCGTACCATCACCGCTTACCGCCCCCGCGCGAATCCGACAGAGCGCCGGAACCAAGACATGAAGGTTAGTTGAGTATTAAGCTAGGCGGAGAAACCACCAGGTGGGCAGAGTTAATTGCGGAAGTAATGCTTTAATCAATAAGCTGGTAAATGCAGCCACAAGGTAAACCCCGGCAGAGATGGTCCAGGTCCGCGAGTTTGGTGCGCTGGGAGAACCAAGAGGAAACCACCCGATACCACCCGAAGAAGTGGTAGTACACCTACAACAAATTCATGCCCAGGCAAGGGAATATCAGGAAAGGAACTGTACCATGTGGGTACAGGAGAGTAGGAAAACACCACTGGAATTACAGCCAGGGAAATTGGTTAGGGAAAACCCGATATCGGCCGGGATGAAGAAATACTGTGCTGGGCTGGCACCTAGATGGATGGGGCCAGTAGGATTGGTAGAAATACTGGCAAATTCAACGTTCTCAGTGAAGTTGTGACCAAGGTGTGTCATGAAATGTTATCGTGATGACCTGCGTATAGCCCAGTAACCTGTTGGGAAGAGAGACAAGGCCCAGTACCTCAACGAGCGCGGCTCAGTATACCAGGGAGTAGACACGGGTATTTCAATGCGTTGACCAATGTAAACAACAACACTTACACGGGAACAACTAACAAGGAAAATGAAATGTCAGATAAGGGTTTTGAATCGTCAGAATACTCCACGCCGAACAGTGAGGAAGTAGGCGATGAGAACACTCACACACGAGTAGGGAAAGTGAGTAGTAGTGAGACATCATTTCGGGGCTTTAATGAAAAGTAATGTTAGCACAGCAGATCAAAGCAGCTTCAAGGGATTCCCGCGAGTACACGAAGATAGTGGTAATAAAAGTGCACACGTAAACTCAAACACAACCAATGCCTGTGAAGTAAGTTTTAAGGGGATTCCCGAAGGCACAGCTGAATATGGTTGTAACACCCGGTAAAAAGGTAAGTTTAGACACTACAAGTGAAGGCGGGATGCCTTTCCGAGACTTTTCAGCTCCTCGCAGAGGAGAGACAAGTATGGCAAGAGAGTTTTATAGGGTTTGGGCATGTTAATACGGCTGTGAGTGTGATGTCAGATGTCAACAAGCTGCAACACAACCCCCAATAGAGGCGAGGCGAATCGTCACCATAACATTCTTCCAACCAACAACCCTAGGCCCTGCAAACGCCACAGAATCAGAAGAGCTACAAGGACATGTTTTCTTTGCCCTCAACCGGTGGTCAGGGTTCACAGCCGGGCAGAGCCCGCCAGAGAAATGTTGAGTTGCTCGAACCCTCTCGGCCTTCGAGGGAGGGGTCGTTTGATGCCGGCTAACAGCCAGCGAGTGTTAATACCATGACGACGCTCACCACCACGTGACACGTGGGAAGCATGTGCTCAACGAGGCCTTAAACTGGACTTTCCCATTACGGGAATATTGTACTTTTAAAGTGTTAAATATGCTTTCTTTTATTCCAAGTTCATAGTGTTTTATATTTGTACATCCAGAAAGTGTTGCACCATACTTGGTTATAAAATTCAAACTGCGCGCTGCGTGGAGATTAAGAACAGTTCTACATCGTCTAGAATGCTGTAACGGAAGACATTAAAAATTTAATGTACAATGTCAATTCTAATTTTAATTTCTAATGTGCCTTCTACTTTTCAATATAAAATGTTTTGCTCGGGGTGCATAGCACTTCCACTTATCTGAACTCCGTATGCGGCCATGGTATGTCCGCGCGACGCTTGCCTCTGGGCAGTCTGTTTAGGAGAATTGGCGAGGTAAGACGCTGTCATTTTACGCACTACAAATTTCGAGCACTGATGTAGATTACCATAGGTTTATTTTAGTATACTGGTCAACCTATGCTTTGCGTACGTTGGCAGACAATTCCCCAGCATTATGCTTCTGCTTAACTAAATAAGTCTTGCCCTTGTGGCTTTTTAAACTTACAGCAACAAGTATAGAGGTAAGTAACGCATGACAAAGGATCAAACACATTCAGATATAATCGCACCCAGGGGAAGGTAGAAACCTTTGACCTAAGGGCTGATATTCTTGACATTACGAGACTTCGCCCTCTGACAATCAATACATGCATATGCTGGATCTTCAATCTCGCCTGTCGTTCTGGGCCAATAAAACATTTCCCATATCCTGTATACTGTTTTATCCTGTCCAAGGTGTTCCCAAAAAGAGGTATTATGATAATATTGGAAAATTTGCACCTGCAAAACTGAAGGAACAAATGTAATTAATTTCCCCATATTAGCATTCACCAAACCTCACAGCCCTTTTCGAACTTCAAAGAGACCGCCTTTGCCAGATTCAGTATCCACATTAATCTCCTTACACTGAGCATCAATTCCCTGATGGTGTTGATAACTAAGGTATTCCTAACGGAAATCTTGTAGAGTCCTAACTTCTTCTCCCTAAGGAAGCTCCGAATTCACATTTCCATTATTGGTGGACAACAAAAGGCCTCATTCACTTTCAACCCTAGTATCCACAAGTGAAGCCCCACAAGGTACCATTTTGATTACAGGAAAAAATTCTGCGAACACTAGAAGAAACATTATACACCACACTAGTAAATGCACTACTAGAAAACCTCGAAACATAAGACAAAACTATTACATACACTACACTTGTTTGCAGAAGACATCACAAGAAAAACACTAGGATCATTAGAAGCATCATCAAAAACACTATAAGTTTGGAAAATACACTAGACACGTTCTCATAAGGCATCACAGGAGAAACAATATTCTCAGAATCTAGTGGTTCCACACAAAATTCATCCGAGTAGAACATCCGAGATAGTGTGGCGTGGCTACCCTATTGTCTAATCCCACTGTATGCTGTTATGCAAATTTACAAAACGTGTGTCGCACTAGCTAACGAGCCAGACGTCCAACTGGTATATTTGTCGAAGAAATCCAGATGAGCGCCTGGTTATCGGTGTGCTAGGTGAACTCCCACCATCCAGATAACATTTATACTTCTCCATGCCATATATGGCGGCCAGCACTTTCCTTCTTCATTGGCTGAGTACCTCTGCGTAGTCGTAATAAGGTGTCGACTAGCTTAAGAAATATGTGCTGGAATCCCTTCTACCCCTTGACACTGTACAGCCAAAAAACCCTTGGAGCTAACATCCATTTGTAAAATGTACTACTGATCGAAAAGATACAATTGGAGAACAGGAGGAGCAGCAAATTTTCTTTCAGCAAGAAAAGGGCATTCTTCTGAGTATCTCCCCAAGCCAACTCTACCCGTTTCCTCTTTAAGGCATTTAGAGGGTCAGATATTTTGACAAAATTGTGTATGAGCTTTGAGTAATATTCAGCTAAACCATGAAATCTGCGTACACCATGCAGGTTCTTAGGGGCGGGAAAATTTACAACAGGACCAATCTTCTCAGGGTCCATCAATAATGTCCCTTCTGAAATAACAAAACCAATATATCTCTTGTAGGTTTACACCCACATCACCTTGTCTGGATTCACTCTCAATGCCGCCTCCCTTAAAACTATTAAAAACAACCTCAGATGTCTAAAATGTTCCTCAAAAGAATTACTGTACACACAAACATCATCGATGTAAGTGAATAGAAAATTATACTCATATTTACCCAAAACCTGGAAAAGCACTCTAGACATCGCCTGAAAGGTCACAATTAACACCCATCGGAAGTTTGTTCCATCGAAACTGCCCCCATAGGATGATAAACGCCAAGACCCCTAGAGAGTCTGGATGCAGATTTCCATTTAAAAAGGTATAATTGAGGTAAAAAATTGAGATATACCTAGCCTTGCCCACATATTGAAAAAATAACTCTCTATATATTAACCAATGGATGAAGTTCCATAATATCTGTTTATTTGCCTTCCTATAACTGCATATAAAGCGATAATGCTAAGGTGTTTTCATAGGATTAAAAAATGCTGAACTAGAATAATTACTTTCTGAGGGCTCAACCACATCATTCTGCTGTAATTATTAAATGATTTTCCTGAAAATCCTTAATTTATAGGTATCTACTCAATAGGGTGCCGATGACACAGGCTGATGATTCTTTAACCTTAAACTATGGGTTGTTTCCTATAGTGCCCCAATTTGTTTGTTATGATATCACTAATTACCTGAAACAATAATTGTGAACTCTTTCCTCGTGATTATTTCCCCGTAACTGAACTATTTTTACTGACAGTTCAAAAGTGTGAAATCTTTTTGGCATTACTTCTAATAATAGAGAACTTGAAAAGGAAAACTTTAACTCTTTCTTGGCAACCTCTAAAACATCTTGTGTTTTGATAAATAAATCTATTCCAAGAATAGGGTCATGCGAAAGACCAGACAATATCCAAAAGATAAATTCCCAAAAGAAATTTGAGATATTAATCTTAAATAATGCTACGTCATATGGGGTAAGCATACCACCATTGGCCATGGAAAAACCTATTTCTTCACCTGTACATACCCTAATGAGCCGTCTTTGGGTAGTGATTTCAGCAAGAAATTACAAAAATGCTGATCAATCAGTGAACATGATGCTTCTGAATCTAACAGTGCAGCTACCACAACCTGCCCTGCTATTGCTACTGGGATGTACAGTAAATCATGCCAGCACTTAAACTACAGCACCTGTACTGCCAACTCTCCCATAAACTAAATTTTACCTACTGGACAATTGCTCTTAATGTGCTGTTTCTGATGGCAACTGAAACAGGCATACTCCTTAAATCACTCATATTTTCTGGGATTTAACTTCCGCACCTGACATTCCCTTTGTCATCCCTGCACAAGTTGGGTCTGAGAATAACAAGACATTTTTTGTACATTCTGATTTCTAACTGCATCACCTTGAGGTATTACAGCTAACACTTCATGTTTACGATGACAGTCCTTAACAAGATGGTTGTTTAATCAATAAATAATACAATATCTAGTTACAATACTCCCAACCTTTTCCCTATCCAGAGACTTAGCCTCGGGTTCCATATGTACTATACAATCTTTAAGGGTCCTCTCAACTTCAGTCCCTAACTTTAGCAATTCTTTCAGAGATACAGGTTTGCTGGCAAAACAAAACAAAATACGACTAGACTGTGGGTGGAGATTTTGAAAAACGATTTACATAATATGGTCACTTTCACAAGGATACCCTATCACCTGCACTATTCCCAAAATATGCTTCACAATCTCTTGTACGGTCTGATCGTGTGCCTTTCCTATATTCCAATAATTTCAAACGAAATGTGGCAATCTCCAGTTCTCTCGAACACTCTTTCAAACATGTTTTAATCAGCAGGGTTACATCCCAACTAACCTCTTCGGCCTGTTCAAAGATTGGTTGTAAATTGTTGGGAAATCGAAATAGTACTATCATATAGTTAAAGAATAATTACTAAATTAGACTTGTCAAGAAGTATACAACTGCTTCAATACTCAGTTAGCCTAATTCGGATATTTTAGCTACCAACTCTGCAGGCACGTGTTTCCACAGTCTATATATTGGAGTTGTCTCACCAGATACCACAGAATTCCCCGCGCTGACCTCATGGCTCGCCCCCTTTTTCACCAAAGCCTGAGTATTCATCCTCAGTTCCTTTATCCTATTACTCTCCTTGACCGCAACACCAACATATCCCACCATTTGCAAGAGGGCGCTTTCGAGTGTTTCTCTATCCAAGCAGTAGATATGGTTGGATTTGTATTAGCCCTATTTAAAATTTTACTACTTTTACGATAACCTATCACAGATATGGTCATGAAATATATGAAATACCACACTTCAATATTTCTCCTGCTCAAAATTCACATACCCAAAACACACTGCACATAACTGAGCATCGCGCAGCTTCTGACTATTATACGCCCTAAGCCAATGGCGTGGCAATGCCAGCCATGCATAAATACATAGTAAAACCAACAGATAACCAAATGGCAAAAGCTATGCTAAAGAACCATTTACATGTACAGTGTAAGAGTGAGTTGACTAGTGAATACGATGTATAACAGTAACATAGAAGTGTGGTATTTGTCTTTTTATTGTTATTTTTATTTTGATTTGTTATCAATATTACATGAAGAAAAGCTAACATCAACTTCGTTACCCGTAATTTCGGAATTAATTTTAAAAAATCATAAAACACCAAGTTAACATAAAAAAGAGTAAAATGCAAATATTTTTCAGGTACATAAATTTGATGTTTCCCAGCTAGTACTTTGAATTTTCGCACTAAAATATGGGCAGTGTTTACCCAAATAACTGGCCATTTAGTAATAGAGAAGACCATTAAAGGATACACTGGGCAAGTTACACAAAATACAGTCTTCACAAAATGGCAGATTAAATTGTGTTGTAGAGACATTTACTCTGAACTTTAGATAATTGTATTTGCCCCTACACAAGGAAAATCCAAGATGGCAACAACTAATACCTTACTTTTCATGAATCAATACTACGTGAAGTTGAAAGGTCAAAGTTTTATACAGTATTTTCTTGTTCATATACATCATCTGTTCATGATACCAAGTGGATAGAAGCAACTGCTGAACAATTTCCAGCCTTAACTCCCACGAACAAATAGTATTTTTCAAATAGTTTACAATACTTCGTACCATTTTTTTCATTAGCTTACAAAATTTTAAACACCGCGAAGTCCCGGGTATTAGCCGTATAGCCGTACCAGGAGTGACTTGGTTACAGATGGTTAACAGCACCACCTCAATAAGGTGTGACTTGGTTGCAAAAATTTATGACCAAAACTTTCATAATTTATGTCTGGTTTACAAACGTTTACAACCACAAATGTCTTCATTAATGACTTGGTCACAGACATTCATGAGGGTTATCAATCGGGTTTCAGAAGGTAACATTACTTTCCACTCATTATTAAAATTCGGATAAGAGACCATCATTCCTCATCATTTGAAGTGATTTAAAATTTAGGCCATCGTGGTCCTCGTCTAACGTCTAAATTACGTGAAGGTCCTGATAGCTTTAAGAGCCTAAATTTATGCATCAAATCCAGAATAATACTTATCTTGTAGAAGTATGCCCACTCGAGGCCGCTGACTGACCCGAACGAAGCATGCACAGGGATTAAATTCACAATTCCGCCACATGGCGCCTCCAACCACAGCAATGATAAGTTATTTTCCTCCGAAAATGACGTGATTTCAAGAATTAAGTGGTATTTTCAATATTTCTTATAAGGGTCCTGGGATTCACGACCAATGGTGGTTGACTTAAACAAATAAGGTAACCGATGCAGTGATCTCCTATTCCCCTTATGGGTCTACATAAATGAAAAATAAGCCACCAGTAACATTGAAATACGCAATCGCACTTCAGGTATGTTGACCAAGTTGTAGGAACTTGCATAACCCAAGGGCACAGTTTTGCACTTGGCGTGCACAAGTGGCGAGCAGTCTGCATGGCTTGATGCCTCTGGTGTTGCCAACAGGTGTTGAACCGCCTAAGTGCCTTATCGCTTCACAGTTGTTTGTCATGGCTGAGAGTTGCTTCATGTGGAAAGATATAACATATGTTGATTCATTTTTCCTGTTATCCCAGGTCTTCCAATGTCTTTTTAAGGCAATGTTAACGTGTTGAGAATATTGCAGGATAGTAATTTAATATATTTAAGCCATTATTAGAGTTTTTAACATAAAAACCAGCGTGTTTATACGTTCGTGCCAGTCGGGCATTGCGCCATAAAAATGTTCAGGTAACCAAAACACAGTAATTATTCGAATGGGTTATTTTGATGCCGTGGTCCAGCCCACTGATTAAACAGTATATAATAAGTTCTAATAAATGAAGATTCGAGGGGGATGGGTGACCTTCTCAAAATAATAGACTGCTGAAATAATTAATTGCAACTCTAATTAGGAATCTTCTTTAATTATCTCTCATTATTACAAGCTTCAATCCACGCCTAGCGCGACGGTCCTCTCTGCACTTAGTTTGCCTTATGCTTACCACTGCGTTTCTTTGGTGCAGACGATCAGTCTGGACTTGGACAATATGAGCCCTCGCCGACCCCGTGGCGACGTCGTGCTGCTCTCTACTGGTGTCGACCCTGGACTTAGTGCATCAACGATCTGTACGGCCTGGACGCAGTCTCTGGAAAGCCTGGTGGTATAAGGATTGAGTTTTGTTAGGCCGGGGGGTGGGGGGGTGAATGCGTGTTCCTTATATAACTTGGATTGTCCCTGATCCCTTTGTTCGTGCCGTCCTGTATACCAAACATACTCAGCGCCTGCCTCGACACGGCGCAGGTGTGGCAGGCTCACTCGGCTTATCACGCCTCGCCATCAACAGTACTCTTGTCTAATCTTAACCACTGTGGCACTTATCAAGTGTTCAGGACGAGAAAACGATACTTCTACTACAACTCATTGTTGATGTAAATAAATTTTCGTTCAGAGATATTGAACATCTTATAAATGTATATAATTATGAGTGCCTTAGAACAAGGCTAGTACAGCACACAACACAAATTGTGACATACAACATTACTCAAAGAGGAGAGTAAATTCTATTTCATTTCATCATTAACACATATTATACATGCAACTCGCAATGAAATTGACAATGCATATACAAACATAGGCCAGGAAGGAATATTTATTCCTCTTAGAGACGTGGGACAGCAGTCACGTCCCTTTACTTCTGTGTTGCTGGATGAAATTGATACAAATCAGAACTAATATATGTAATGGCTGAAAAGTTCAATAGATGGTTAAAAAACTCTAAAATATATTTGCATTATATAAAAATGTTCCAGTCAGAAGTATTGTGTGAATCGTTTGGTAATTAGACTTTCTCAGGGTCAAAATATGTAATTAGATTGCGCGACACAAGTATGTAATTTGTAGTCCAATTCAAGCACGTAATGGATGACGTCTGTTATAATAAATATGTCGATAAAATACTGCTAGGCATTTTGTACAGGACAATAAATATGGAACGACAGAGTAGATATGTGATAGCGGGCGGCGAGTCAATGTGATAGCGGGCGGCGAGTCAAAAAGGAATGATTGGAGGACAAGCCAGCGATAATCCTATCAGGGATTTCAATCTATAAAAGCATGCCGCCGTGCATTTTACGTGTGCTGCAATGATAAGCTTTATCCAGCTCGCACAATCCTAATCTTTGGAAGACTGAATTACTGCATATATCTGCAGGAGAATCTCTACTAATGAAGCAATTTCTCTCGGTGTGACATGGGTGAGATAAAATACCAGATCAGGGCCAGAGACATTATTAACTAAGTGTGACGAGTGGCAGTAATGACAGTTGATGAGTTTGGAGCGACAGTAGCAGCCTGATACAGCCAGTCAGTAGGATACGTCGCAATCTATCAGAAAGCAACGAAAGGGCCCTGTGCAATGTGGCCCAGCGGGACTGCAAGCATCGGTGCAGTGAAGAGGGTGACTGGCATGCTGCACTATTGGACTGGAAGTGGCCAGCGGGACTGCAAGCATCGGTGCAGTGAAGAGGGTGACTGCATGCTGCACTATGACTGGAATGGCCAGCGGGACTGCAAGCATCGGCATAAGAGTGACTGGCATGCGCATATGGACTGAAGTCCACGGACTGCAGCATCGGTGCAGTGAAGAGGGTGACTGGCATGCTGCACTATCGGACTGGAAGTGGCCACGGGACTGCAAGCATCGGTGCAGTGAAGAGGGTGACTGCAGCTGCACTATCGGACGGAAGTGGCCAGCGGACTGCAAGCATCGGGCAGTGAAGAGGTGACTGGCATGCTGCACTATTGGACTGGAAGTGGCCAGCGGGACTGCAAGCATCGGTGCAGTGAAGAGGGTGACTGGCATGCTGCACTATCGGACTGGAAGTGGCCAGCGGGACTGCAAGCATCGGTGCAGTGAAGAGGGTGACTGGCATGCTGCACTATGGACTGGAAGTGGCCAGCGGGACTGCAAGCATCGGTGCAGTGAAGAGGGTGACTGGCATGCTGCAACTATCGGACTGGAAGTGGCCAGCGGGACTGCAAGCATCGGTGCAGTGAAGAGGGTGACTGGCATGCTGCACTATTGGACTGGAAGTGGCCAGCGGGACTGCAAGCATCGGTGCAGTGAAGAGGGTGACTGGCATGCTGCACTATTCGGACTGGAAGTGGCCAGCGGGACTGCAAGCATCGGTGCAGTGAAGAGGGTGACTGGCATGCTGCACTATTGGACTGGAAGTGGCCAGCGGGACTGCAAGCATCGGTGCAGTGAAGAGGGTGACTGGCATGCTGCACTATTGGACTGGAAGTGGCCAGCGGGACTGCAAGCATCGGTGCAGTGAAGAGGGTGACTGGCATGCTGCACTATTGGACTGGAAGTGGCCAGCGGGACTGCAAGCATCGGTGCAGTGAAGAGGGTGACTGGCATGCTGCACTATGGACTGGAAGTGGCCAGCGGGACTGCAAGCATCGGTGCAGTGAAGAGGGTGACTGGCATGCTGCACTATTGGACTGGAAGACTGGAAGTGGCCAGCGGGACTGCAAGCATCGGTGCAGTGAAGAGGGTGACTGGCATGCTGCACTATCGGACTGGAAGTGGCCAGCGGGACTGCAAGCATCGGTGCAGTGAAGAGGGTGACTGGCATGCTGCACTATTGGACTGGAAGTGGCCAGCGGGACTGCAAGCATCGGTGCAGTGAAGAGGGTGACTGGCATGCTGCACTATGGACTGGAAGTGGCCAGCGGGACTGCAAGCATCGGTGCAGTGAAGAGGGTGACTGGCATGCTGCACTATTGGACTGGAAGTGGCCAGCGGGACTGCAAGCATCGGTGCAGTGAAGAGGGTGACTGGCATGCTGCACTATTCGGACTGGAAGTGGCCAGCGGGACTGCAAGCATCGGTGCAGTGAAGAGGGTGACTGGCATGCTGCACTATTGGACTGGAAGTGGCCAGCGGGACTGCAAGCATCGGTGCAGTGAAGAGGGTGACTGGCATGCTGCACTATGACTGGAAGTGGCCAGCGGGACTGCAAGCATCGGTGCAGTGAAGAGGGTGACTGGCATGCTGCACTATTGGACTGGAAGTGGCCAGCGGGACTGCAAGCATCGGTGCAGTGAAGAGGGTGACTGGCATGCTGCACTATTGGACTGGAAGTGGCCAGCGGGACTGCAAGCATCGGTGCAGTGAAGAGGGTGACTGGCATGCTGCACTATTGGACTGGAAGTGGCCAGCGGGACTGCAAGCATCGGTGCAGTGAAGAGGGTGACTGGCATGCTGCACTATCGGACTGGAAGTGGCCAGCGGGACTGCAAGCATCGGTGCAGTGAAGAGGGTGACTGACATGCTGCACTATTGGACTGGAAGTGGCCAGCGGGACTGCAAGCATCGGTGCAGTGAAGAGGGTGACTGGCATGCTGCACTATCGGACTGGAAGTGGCCAGCGGGACTGCAAGCATCGGTGCAGTGAAGAGGGTGACTGGCATGCTGCACTATTGGACTGGAAGTGGCCAGCGGGACTGCAAGCATCTGTGCAGTGAAGAGGGTGACTGGCATGCTGCACTATTGGACTGGAAGTGGCCAGCGGGACTGCAAGCATCGGTGCAGTGAAGAGGGTGACTGACATGCTGCACTATTGGCCTGGAAGTGGCCAGCGGGACTGCAAGCATCGGTGCAGTGAAGAGGGTGACTGGCATGCTGCACTATCGGACTGGAAGTGGCCAGCGGGACTGCAAGCATCGGTGCAGTGAAGAGGGTGACTGACATGCTGCACTATTGGACTGGAAGTGGCCAGCGGGACTGCAAGCATCGGTGCAGTGAAGAGGGTGACTGGCATGCTGCACTATCGGACTGGAAGTGGCCAGCGGGACTGCAAGCATCGGTGCAGTGAAGAGGGTGACTGGCATGCTGCACTATTGGACTGGAAGTGGCCAGCGGGACTGCAAGCATCTGTGCAGTGAAGAGGGTGACTGACATGCTGCACTATTGGACTGGAAGTGGCCAGCGGGACTGCAAGCATCGGTGCAGTGAAGAGGGTGACTGTCATGCTGCAATATTGGACTGGAAGTGGCCAGCGGGGACTGCAAGCATCGGTGCAGTGAAGAGGGTTACTGGCATGCTGCACTATTGGACTGGATGCCTGATAGTAAGGCAATAAGGCAATACAAATGGTGGCAACAGAAAGACTGAACATGTGTTTATAATGTGTGTGAGTTAGTTAAATATCATTAAGAAGAGAGAGTGAGGAATATTTTAATAAGATTTGAGTCAAACACAGAAATAGAGCTCACTAATAAATTCAAAAATCAATATTAAATATAATTATGTTAATGCTGTAGACAATAGCTGTGTGTATAAATTAAAATCATATTTAGTTCCTATATTTTTGTTAAGACCCACCCCACCCTCCTCACAAATTCAGATAGGCCTCTGCGGCGTCTTGTACCAATACCATTGAAATACCAGTCGAGAACAGCCAAAAACATCCTGTGGTCTTGCAGACCTATAAAATGCACACTTCCGTGCAGCAGAGAGTGTTATGGTTTAAAAAAAGTACGTTTAATTAAAATTTGCCAAAGAAGAATTTTAATTTTAAGGAACCCTCACGTCCTATTGCACCCAAAGCAGTTTTTTTGAAAGAAAATAATTTCACTATATTGTACAAAATGTTTGAATTTTAAATTTATTTGCATTTGATACAGCCATTGCCAATTTAATGTAATCTTAATATGCCGAATCTCTGAAACTAAAGGCGACACAGGAAATCATATTTGGTGTCTTTTTTTAAATACAATTTTATCCTTTCATAAGCAGGTGTATATTCACCAATAATTGTTTAAATATCACCGCCTTTAAAGGTTTAAAGTAAAAATTTTCCTACAATGACGACAGCTTCAATTCAAAATCGGAAAGAATATTGTGTAGTAATTCAGAACGATAGTTCAATTTTATAACAATTTTAATTAGAATATACAGACGACTATAATTTTATATTCAATGTAATTACATTTCCATTGTTATCAACTTAATGCCCTACCACATCACTAACATTCTATGAAACAAACAATACAAACCACTGGATCATCAGAGTGTTTGTTACTACAGTTCATATGAAAATGGCGACACTTTATGCATATCAGACCTGCCCAGAATGGTATTTGCGCAATGATTTTAGTCATTCAAACCAGAGCGATTAGAGGAGAAATATATTCGCCATGAAGAAACTCGCGTAGTAAAATTGCATTTCACTACTTCTTAAAAATTATATGTCATAAATACATATTGCGATTCCTGTATGATATAACATGCTTTAGAAAGTCTACAAAAACAAGAAATTCATATTGTTGTAAACTAAATAGTTACAAACAGCACTACTAAACGTTGAGCAAAATATAAAAAATTAGTTTCCATGTCCTTTAACAAATTAATAGTATCCAACTGTATATATAGTAACAACAATTTTTCCCCCCCAAAACGGGGTCGTCTTCAACACACTGAGAGCATATGTGCGATTACACAATGTTTTTATTAATTGAATGATAGATTCAAAATTTGGCAACTATGACACTGCATACCGGATGTTCACGAGCAAATGAATATAAACAACATATTGGCGTATATATACGTACAAAATGAGCATATTTCATTAAGGGACACATATTTTAACATCAATTGATAACATGCTAATAGCAGTGGAAATATGCAGGGCGGGTATGCAACCTTGTGCCTTTGAGATATTATGTTTTATATCAGGGAATCGTTTCATAACGTATAGAGTCGTTAGCTTGGACAACATGGATGAGACAGCATCAGCGATTATATATAGAGACACCCCATATCCACTAGTCTTAATACGATACGCTACATCTTTACTGCCAGATTTTGTCGGATTTTATACATAAAAAAATCAGGTGAATGACACTCTTTGCTCACAGGCCTCAAGCTATGGAATCAGGGCCCGTGGAGGGAATTCTACGGACAACGACGGAAGAGGTGAAGTTCCTGTGGGTGCCCTGGGACAGCGATTCACTGTTTTCAGCGCTGGCGCACCAGATCCAGAGACTACCAAAAGAGAGCAAGAATTACTTAGACGCTGCCATCGTGCGCAAAATGGTCTGCGAGGAGCTGAAGGCGAGGCCACAAGAGTACGTTTATCGCACCGTGAATGCCATCGCCTTACACGGGGATCGCTATGCCCACTTGCCCTCGCAGGAGGCCCAGATACAGAAGTACTTGGAGGACCTGCAAATGCCGGGCTTCCCTGGAGATTGCGAGGTGATACAGGCGATGGCAAATATTAAAGTACTCCATGTGAACATATACCCCGCGGACGGTCGGAGATTCATCATCTTCTCTAATAAACATCACAAAGTGAGGATCATATACCTGGCGCGCATGAAACGCCTTGAGGAAGGTTTAGTCCGCTACTACTATGGCAGTGTGATATCTCAGTTCGAGCTCAGAGCCACCCCCGCTCCCCATCTATGATTAAGGACCTCATCTATTTGTCGACAACACAAAGGATCGATAACATCACTGCATCTTCTTTTTCGGCGAACTTTACTCTGTCTAAAAATGGCTGACAGCAACTATAATCAGATTTCTGTACTTAGAAACCACATTAACAATTAAACAATGCTTCGAATATGAAGTCATTATTCTTGCATACGAATATAACATTAAAAATTACAGACATTTAGTAAGGGATATACTCAGCTGTGGTATGTATGGTATTCTTAAACAAATTTTGGTCCATCACTAGAAATTATTTAGTCCCGTTGCCCTAGGGAAGATGTCGTAAACGTCTACCTGAATGCCCCTTCCAAACAACTGTAGTTCTCTCAGAACCACTGCGGCTCACATATTTTTCCTGTAACATAAAATCTTTTACGTTTCCTTAGCAAGTCAACAATATTTTACTATGAAAATATAAATTTAACTATGAAAGCATTAGTATCACTCGCCAAGGCGATCCGGGTTCAATCTCTGGTCGGGTCGCCAGCAGATTTGGTTCATGTTATAGGTTGTCTCGTGCTTCTCCCACCCTTTCATTCTTGTGCTGCTCCATACTCAATCACATTCATCGGCTCTCAAAACCTTGAAGTTAAGAGCTATCCAATCTCTTCACTTCATCATGTCAGTGTTGTATAATTTAGTATAAAATACATTCGATGCGTCTTTTCATTTGCTTCGTCATCCAAGCAATTTATCATTAATTCAAACATTTTAAGAGTGTAAACATACTATACATTACACCTAAACGACATATGGAACTAAAACCAATAATTAACAATACACATCAATTCCACTTCCAATGCATTTTATTTTACTTTCTTGTTTTTTTTCCCCAACAAATTGATTAGTTACAAAAATACCCTTATTCATAAAATGTTATAATTCTTCACACTTTTAAATAAAATTATGATATATTTACAACAAAATAATCACTTATTTAAAATATAAATTATTTATAAAATAATAAAAAAACTATCTTCTGATGACACTAGTAATTAATGATTACATCAATTTACGGATGAACGATAACCTTAAAGATAATTTTCGCCATTTAGAAGCTACAGGAGGGAGCAAAGGACTGTATGAATCAGGTGGGGTTGGAGAGTGTACTAACTATGGTTTAGTCTGGGGGGGGGGGAGGGCTACAGGACTGTAAAACACACTATTTTGGATGACGGTATGAAGTGTCGTGAGGGTGGAGTATGTGTTGTGTTGAAGAAATTTAGATATTCCGTAAACTCACTAAATAAAGTCTCATCAATTACCTCTGCACTCACATTATTAAGTTTGTTAATGGTTGAATCTAAACGCTTGCAGTCGAAATTTTCCCACCTCACCAACCAACGATCACATGCCTTACCTAAGGTTAAGTCTAAGTGTTCTTCAATATAAGACGACGATGGCGTTTGTTTTGTTATCGAATCCGATATCGGAATTGGCGTCGAGGATGTTGCTGGAGCCGGTGGCTGCATTGGCTCGAAAGAAGGCATCCCCTCCTGACAGGACTTCAATCAGTCTAACTAGTCGGGTATGGATGGATCCAGCGATGGCATGATTGCATTATAATCATTCCAGTTGAAATTCATTATTTTTCCTTCAAGGGTTTTGCTCGAAATGTATACAAAATAATCCTTGTAGAAGGTCGACATTCTCACTTAGCTTAAATGTGATTGAAACAGCGGAGGGATTGTGCAGTTTATTTATAATAATTCTCTAATATACTGGTGAAACAGTTAGGTCCAATCACGTAACATCTCTCTACAATCACAGTTTTAACCTGTATCTAAATACCCATTCCTCCCCTATGCCACCCGTATGGCACACCGTGAAACAAACCTCTCTACACTACCTGTAAACGTTCCCTAACTAGCCAATATATATACATATATTTTTTTTTTTGTTTTTCACAATATATAAATGAATAAAATGATTAAACATATATGTTATATATACATTGTAGAGATACAGAAAAAATTATTATAATCTGGGCACACTAATAAAATATGTTATTATTACGAACGAAATAATCAGATATCTTTCACATTTTCAATATAACAACTCTACGAATATCTACTAATATTATTAAATTTATTTTTAAAGGAATATTTGTGTATAATTGTAATACCATTTATATTCCTCTTGAAAAGTTTCAATACTTAGACATTAAGCTATGTTCTGTAACGTTTCCATAATATTGAGTGTACATCAAAAACCTGTAACAGACTTTTACACTGATCTTAAAATCACTCATAATCTCCATATATCTCAAAAGATCTTCCATAAGCATTACCCTAACATTTTTTTTCACGAAACCTTTAAGATTTTTCTATCTATAGATAAAAAGAAAAACATTTGATTCGCTACATATTAACATTAACCAATTTTTAAATTGTATTTGGAACACACATCTTACCATTTTTAACTTAATAAGTTTATCTTGTAAATCATATTCATGTGCATTTTCTTAAACATATACATTAAAGGAACGTGAAGGATTCAAATAGTCTATTACAAGGAGGGATTCGTTTCTGAGTAAGGTAAAAGTTGTTTTGTGTTATAATGTATAAAATAAATTGTTTTCCGGTAAAAATAATTATATATGTTACAGTTGTTACTATTCTCTACAAACACACATTAGGAGATCTTCAAATATCGCAGAGGTAACTGTATGGAATTCAACTCATCCCTCTTCGATTGAAAAATATTTCATTCTCTACTAAGTTATCTATAAGTAAAACACTATGTTGATTTTATAAAGTCTTTCTATCATAAGACATTCAATCCCATATGATAGGTTTGTTAAATTGTATTGGGGAAAATGTATATTTTAATTAAGCAAATAAGTGTTTATGTAAATAGTCCATGTGTATGTATACTGCAGTGCGTAGCGGGGTTGAGGATGGCCCGTGAAGTATGGAGGAAACACGTTAGTCGAATGTCACCTGAGCTGGCGACGAAGTATTGGTAAAAAAATATTTTCCATGCCACCGCGGCAAAGTCGCTGCTAGCCATTTGGTCTCAGAAGAGAACTACCTGCGGGCAGCAGATGCAGTCACATAAGGGAACACGTGCAATCGCTCGGGTGTGGCTATGCGTTTTGGCGAGGGAGGAAGTATTGGGCGGAGGGAAAGCAGTTAGCTGTTCACAGTTAGGGGTTGTATGCCTGCGGAAAGTAAAGGGTTGTTGTGTAGCAGTGATGTTGGGAAGGAGGTGAAGTTGAAGAGTGGGTGAGGAGAATGCCTTAAGTGATGCTCAATGGATGAACAACTATATTCTGTTCTCCCATTCGCTCTGAGGAAAACAACGTCATGTGTGCTGGCTATGTGTATTACATCCGAAATAAAACCAAACACATACGTAAATGCATTTATTCCTTTGAAACAAACAGTTACCTTTAAAATACAATGTATCACTATTACGTATTTCAAAGTACATCTTTCCTGGACATCCTCTAACCAATCAAGATGTAATATATGTTTTATCTTAAATTATTAACTTCAGTAGTTTTAACCAATTCTTTGAGAAACGAATAAGCAGTATGGTTCCACAATTTATTATGGTTTCTCGGGAATCTCCCATTTTCCTCTATATTTTAGTTACACCATTTGTTCATGTTTATATTGCTGAAGCATAGTTTGATTGGTATGGATAAGTTACCAAATTGTTTTCATAGAGACCAAAAACACTTTTAAACTCTTGACAACACTATTGAATTTCCAACAAACTCGTATAGACAAACTTAATTATATATATATATATATATCTGTTCAGAGATTTGATTAATAAAGATAATAAAGACATTTCTTACATTGATATGTAATTTTAAAGGGATTTATAAAAACAATGAAAAAAATTATATTCTTTTCAAACATAATTATTTCACAAAAACAAGAAAGAAACACTCATACGAACTAAGCACTATACACAACATAGATAATGTCTCAAAACATATCAAACATACAGACTGTCAAAAAAATACATACCAATTGTTACACAAAATATATACTTTATAAGCGGCTAAATAGAGACTTTGTTTCTTATCCCTCAAAAATTAATCTGCATTCCGATGAAACATTGCTTGTTCCTCAATTAACATAGATCGATAAACACCAGTGACTTACACAGTGTTGGTTAAAAAATATATATTCTTTGCTGAAATGTTTATTACTATTTCTTTCTTAGACAGGCTCTGAATGCTTTCCAGTGTGCAACAAATTTGCTTATATTCAATTTACACTTGGATTTCTATATACATGAGGATGTTATTGGATTGTGGTCTTGCTTCATCTTTAAACTGTTTTTATTTGCACAAAACCATTACTTTAATATACTAAATTTCACTTGTTACTCCACAATCTTCTCTCATCACAGATAGTGCCATACAAAGCATTTAACATCGGCTGGGGACTCTTCACCCCAATCAGTCATCAACGACCAAGTGAACATTAATTTAGAGTTTTCACCTGCAGAGAAAAATTGCGATTTATATCCAAATACTTTACGTAACTGTTTTAATGAAGGACAGTTGTATTCTTTTTGAATATATGTTACCGTAAAATTACATACACTTTCAAGTATCCTTCTGTGGTTGAGACTACACAATAATATCTCAAGTTATTTGAGTTGTTCTTGCAAGTTTCTTCTGTATTCATGCCATACACCCACTCTCCCATGTTAAACCTCGTGATTTTTGGTAAGCCATCAATTGGTCTTCTGGTATTTTGGATTAAGACAGTTCCAGTTAAATGGTGGTCGGAGACTGAAGTCCGCTGTGTGTTCTTCCATATAAAAAGTAGCCAATACTTAATGATAAATCTATCTAGAATTTCAAAACCTTGCACATTATTGCTTGCCAATCTATCATGTTTGATCAATGCATAATCTTGAGTATTTGCTGGAATGGGTGTATATGAAATTATTTCAATTCATGAATTAATAACCTTAAGGCTATTGTTGTAATTTTGTTTGCTGACGTCAAATACAAATAATGCTCCTTTGGTCTTAAATGATTCGGGTTCTAGGATCGGTGAGCTATTTTTGATATAATATGTTTCGTGAAACTTCCTGTACATTTTGTACCAAATAAAGAATTGCCCATATCCAAATTTTGTAATGAAATCCCTATAAGGATATGCTTGTCTGTTTAGGCAAAGTATAATATTTTTCATATTACAATTTTCGAATGCTGTCTGCTTCTAAATTGTTTTGCAGATTAGTTTCAAAATATATCACAACATATCTTAGTACTTCATTCGAAAAACTTGATTTCACATTCCATACTACTTTTTCTGATGCTGGTAGTATCGGAAAAGTCTCCAAAATCCACAACATTAAAGTAATGAATATGACCCTCCCTTTTTCAATATACTTAATGAACTTTACACATTCATGACGGTCAGTATCTGTATGTGGCATCAACCATTCAACACTGTTTAATTCAAATGTTACAACTTCCTCATGATTCGCCGTATCGTATATACAATTTAAAAGTGTATTACCAAATATAATAACTAATTCTGTTTTAGCAATTATTATAACATATGTATAGTCTTCAGCATCCAAGCACCATACTTAATGGTATAAAAACTTTGTATTTTCCAACTGTGTTTATTTGTAGAGTGTAATTGTTCACATTGCTCTTCCTAGCCATAAACCCTGTATAGGGATAATTTAGAGTTTGCAAGAGATAGTTCTTTATCCTAGGAGTAATTCCAACATCTAGTGTTGGGTCGATTTCCACACCACTAAGATGACATGTAATTCTCTCGATTAAAAGAAGTACCCTGTCTCTCACTATTCCTGTAGTTACTGGATTAGTTCCATCGGCTGTCTTTTAAAAATTGTTCTTCTGAACCTTAAACTTCATTTTGGCAATATGGTGTAAAAGTAATTTTGCTTAAAAATCCTTATTTCCGATGGAAACGTGTATAGATCAACTCGGAATGATCCATACATATATATTTCCATATTGGTGATAGTGTCTTCATAACGTATTGGTTGTTTAAAATTAAGTATGTATTCCATTTCTAATAACAGTATATCTTAAATCTCTTAAAAAAATCCATTGTCCCATGTTAGTCTAAAGGGTATCTTAATTGAAGTGAGCATTAATAGTTCAGTTTATGACTTTTTATAGTTACTTTCTTCGAAGTGTGTTCCTTAGAAAAATAGTTTTTAACCGAACCACCTACTAATACATCCATATTGAGTATAAACGCAATACCAATTTTGATTTTATTGTGCATGGTATGCAAGTGTTTATATACTCTTCTTAAAATGTATTCAAACAGCAATTTCTTTGTGTCTAAAATTAATAAGTTCACAATTTTGATCGACAATTGTAAAAACTTTAAATTAATACATGTTACTATTACTGTAAGATAGATCAAATTATTCAGTGTTTCATTATTTATAACCTGGAGCCACCACACATGCGAATTCATGTGTCGTGTTTGTGGTTTTCCATTCACTTATGAACCACCGACAAAATTAAAATTTACACGATAATAATTAACTGGCCAAATTTTAGCCTGTTTCTATAATTAATGCAATTGATTATCAGGATTGACTCTCTGTTTGTAATGTAAATTATTCGCAAATTAACGTTTCTCTGTGTAATCAATATCGACATTACTGTACATAACACTTGTTAACATATTTGGATTTCCACATAATCGAAAATATACATCTTCAGGTAGTGCTGCTTTAATGAATGATTCCCAATCTTCTAATTCGCAAGATCCTCCAGGTATCAAAATCTGATTATGGTTTTTTCACCAATGCTGACTGTAAATGATTGGTTGTGCATATCAATGTTTGGTATGTGGTTGTAGGTGTCTAATTAGAGTAAGCAAATATGCTACTGACCATCTAGCTCTAAATCTGGAAAATATACAAAACACAATTACAAGTTTCCACTTAATATCAATGTAATTAACATATTACTAATATATTTTACTAGTGTGCATACTTACATATCATATTTATATTTACATACACTAAACATAAATGACCACAAATTATAGTATTTGGAGTTTGTTCTACTTTGTAATATTACCTTAATAGTGTATTTTTTTAAATACTTAGGTATTTCAATTGGGGGACGTAAATTACAGAAAGTGTCATAATATAATTATTAATCTATGATTTAATTAATGTAACGAAATGTGTTCCTTTTTTTTGTTCGGATCTAAATTGACAATTATACATTCACAATGGTTTGGTTTCATTAGTGTCTCTCATTTACAAACCTTGGTAATAAGGAATATATAGTGTCTCTTCCAAGAATGTTTTTTTTTTTGTGAGTGCGGGTTTTGGAAAACTATTTAGGAATTTCTGCATTTTTTTTCCATGTTTAGAGTTTTTTTCTCCTTGTCCAATTTCATATGGTTTAAGATACATTCCTTTCCCACTTGATTTAGCTGATTTTGCAAGAGTTAAAACACTTCCTATTAGAGCTCTGACAGCTGATAATGCTGGGAATACGAATTCATAAGATTCCACCTTTCTTGGTTGGTTTTTTTTTTTGTCTTGTGTTTTACTCCAATACCTAATTTCACTTGTGCCCATGTTAATTTGTCTACAACCCAAGCTCCGAGCTTTTCCCCTATGGATGCAGATTGGTTGTACCTTATATTTCTACTTTATCAGCTAGAATCATATCTGGGATATGCATTTGTTTCAAATTGTTTGCCTGATCATAAACTATATCGTGCTTTTTGCAAGCATTATCCAAACAGATTATCCTTTGATTGTTGTGTGCCATACCTTTGTAACTTTAGTTCCTGGACTATAATTATTGTATTTTGGTAAAAATAATTCAAATGGTAATTTAACAATCAATGTGCACAATACTTATTATACGTTTTTGATACAATTAGTATAAGTATTTCTCCAACTGAGTGCGAACCTATATATATGTGCCTGCAAATAAAGTTTTATGTCAGTATGTTACATGAACCTTGATAGAAATGATGGTTGTAAAAACAAACGTGCTCTGCCGGAATTGTTCTTGAAAAAAAAAGAATTGATCAGAAACATGGATTTTTTATTTCCAAATATACGTTTGTATAAAAAGCGTCCTTCTTCATGGGGGAAAACTTATTTTTTTTATGGTATGTTGGAACATCCAAATGGATTCAGTGTGAAAATGTAATATATGTGTTTTCTAATCAATACAAAAAAAAAACAAATTGCAAACTTTTTTTCATTGATTGAAAAATGGGTATTTTCCCTTATAATAAATACAATTGTGTCTTTAAAAAAAAGCTTACCCCAAACAAAGCTTTATTTATTTCCGAAGTTTCATGTAAACCCCCGGGCAAAATCAGCATTATTTTATTTTTGGAGAAATAAAAAATTTTATTGTTTTTTATCTATCCCAATGTTTCTGTGGTGGTGATGGTTTGTTTTGACCCAAACTCTATTGATCATAGAGATTTGACGAGGGGACCTTTCGGAAGGGGGGGCATAGGTTATGTGGATAGATAATGTTTGGATGGGTTTTGCCAGGGGTTGGGCCCAAACGCGCAAAACGAACATGATGTACTCTTAAAATCAGGTCATATCGCCCCTCACCCAAAGTGGGGTGCTTTGGTTTATTTTTCCTGTGTGACCACAGGGGTGATGATATAAGGTTGCCATTAATCCCTTAAACCTGATCTAGTAAGTGCTGTTTGGCCTCACTTAAATCCTCTAAGAATCGTA
>CM057002.1:113175810-113194341 GCA_029891345.1 Dryococelus australis
AAACATATAAAACATACAGATTGCCAAAAAAATACATACCAATTGTTACACAAAATATATACTTTATAAGAGGCTAAATAGAGACTTTGTTTCTTATCCCTCAAAAATTCATCTGCATTCGGATGAGGCATTGCTTGTTCCTCAATTAATATAGATCGATAAACACCAGTGACTTACACAGTGTTGGTTAAAAAAAATATATTCTTTGCTGAAATGTTTATTACTATTTCTTTCTTAGACAGGCTCTGAATGCTTTATTCCAGTGTGCAACAAATTTGCTTATATTCAATTTACACTTGGATTTCTGTATACATGAGGATGTTATTGCATTGTGGTCATGCTTCATCTTTAAACTGTTTTTATTTGCACAAAACCATTACTTTAATATACTAAATTTCACTTGTTACTCCACAATCTTCTCTCATCACAGATAGTACCATACAAAGCATTTAACATCGGCTGGGGACTCTTCACCCCAATCAGTCATCAACGACCAAGTGAACATTAATTTAGAGTTTTCACCTGCAGAGAAAAATTTCGATTTATATCCAAATACTTTACGTAACTGTTTGAATGAAGGACAGTTGTATTCTTTTTTAATATATGTTACCGTAAAATTACATACACTTTCAAGTATCCTTCTGTGGTTGAGACTACACAAGAATATCTCAAGTTATTTAAGTTGTTCTTGCAAGTTTCTTCTGTATTCATGCCATACACCCACTCTCCCATGTTAAACCTCGTGATTTTTGGTAAGCCATCAATTGGTCTTTTGGTATTTTGGATTAAGACAGTTCCAGTTAAATGGTGGTCGGAAACTGAAGTCCGCTGTGTGTTCTTCCATATAAAAAGTAGCCAATACTTAATGATAAATCTATCTAGAATTTCAAAAGCTTGCACATTATTGCTTGCCAATCTATCATGTTTGATCAATGCATAATCTTGAGTATTTGCTGGAATGGGTGTATTTGAAATTATTTCAATTCATGAATTAATAACCTTAAGGCTATTGTTGTAATTTTGTTTGCTGACCTCAAATACAAATAATGCTCCTTTGGTCTTAAATGATTCGGATTCTAGGATCGGCGAGCTATTTTTGTTATAATATGTTTCGTGAAACTTCCTGTACATTTTGTAACATATATGGAATTGCCCATATCCAAATTTTGTAATGAAATCCCTATAAGGATATTCTTGGCTGTTTAGGCAAAGTATAATATTTTTCATATAACAATGATCGAATGCTGTCTGCTTCTAAATAGTTTTGCAGATTAGTTTCAAAATATATCACAACATATCTTAGTATTTCATTCGGAAAACTTGATTTCACATTCCATTCGACTTTTTCTGATGCTGGTAGAGTCGGAAAAGTCTCCAAACTCCACAACCTTAAAGTAATGAATATGATCCTCCCTTTTTCAATATACTTTTTGAACTTTACACGTTCATGACTGTCAGTATCTGTATGTGGCATCAGCCATTCAACACTGTTTAATTCAATTGTTACAACTTCCTCATGATTCGCCGTATCGTATATACCATTCAAAAGTGTATTACCAAATATAATAACTAATTCTGTTTTAGCAATTATTATAACATATGTATAGTCTTCTTCGTCCAAGCGCCATACTTAATGGTATAACAACTTTGTATTATCCAACTGTGTTTATTTGTAGAGTGTAATTGTTCGCATTGCTCTTCCAAGCCATAAACCCTGTATAGGGATAATGTAGAGTTTGCAAGAGATAGTTCTTTATCCTAGGAGTAATTCCAACATCTAGTGTTGGGTCGATTTCCACACCACTGAGATGACATGTAATTCTCTCGATTAAAAGAAGTACTCTGTCTCACACTATTCCTGTAGTTACTGGATTAGTTCCTTCGGCTGTCTATTAAAAATTGTTCTTCTGAACCTTAAACTTCATGTGGCAGTATGGTGTAAAAGTTATTTTGCGTAAAAAAAATCCTTAATTCCGATGGAAACGTGTATGGACAAACTCGGAATGTTCCATACACATATATTTACATATTGGTGGTAGTGTCTTCATAACATATAGGTTGTTTAAAATTAACTATGTATTCCATTTATAATAATAGTACAACTTAATTCTCTTAAAAATAATCCATTGTCCAATTTTAGCCTCAAGGATATTTTAATTGAAGTGTGTATTAATAGTTCTGTTTATGGCTTTTTATAATTTTTTTCTCCGAAGTGTGTTCCTTAGAAAAATGGTTTTTAACCTAACCACCTACTAATACATCCATATTGAGTACATACGCAATACCAATTTTGATTTTATTGTGCATGGTATGGAAGTGTATATATACTTTTTAAAATGTAGCCAAGCAGCAATTTCTTTGTAACTAAAATTAATAAGTTTACAATTTTGATTGACAATTGTAAAAACTTTTAATTAATACATGTTACTATTACTGTAAGATAGATCAAATTATTCAGTGTTTCATTATTTATTAACCCGGAGCCACCACACATGCGAATTCACGTGTTGTGGTTGTGGTTTTCCATTCACTTATGAACCACCGACAAAATTAAAATTTTCATGACAATCACTAACTGACAAAATATTAGCCAGTATCAATAATTGATGCAATTGATTAGCAGGATTGACTCTCTGTGTGTAATGTAAATTATTCGCAATAGAATGTTTTTCTGTGTAATCAATATCGACATTACTGTACATAACACTTGTTAACATATTTGGATTTCCACATAATTGAAAATATACATCTTCAGGTAGTGCTGCTGTAATGAATGTTTCCCAATCTTCTAATTCGCAAGATCCTCCAGGTATCAAAATCTGATTATGTTTTTTTCACCAATGCTGACTGTAAATGATTGGTTGTGCATATCAATGTTTGGTATGTGGTTGTAGGTGTCTTATTCGAGTAAGCAAATATGCTACTTACCATCTAGCGCTAAATCTGGAAAATATACCAAACACAAATACAAGTTTCCACTTAATATCAATGTAATTAACATATTACTAATATATTTTACTAGTGTGCCTACTTACATATCATATTTATATTTACATACCCTAAACATAAATGACCCCAAATTATAGTATTTCGAGTTTGTTCTACTTTGTAATATTACCTTAATAGTGTTTTTTTTTTAAATAGTTAGGTATTTCAATTGGGGGACGTAAATTACAGAAAGTGTCATAATATAATTATTAATTTATGATTTAATTAATGTAACGAAATGTGTTCCTTTGTTTTGTTCGGATCTAAATTGACAATTATACATTCACAATGGTTTGGTTTCATTAGTAAACTGTCTCTCATTTACAAACCTTGGTAATAAGGAATATCTAGTGTCTCTTACAAGAATGTTTTTTGTTGTGATTGCGGGTTTTGGAAAACTATTTAGGAATTTCTGAATTTTTTTTTCATGTTTGGAGTTTTTTTCTCCTTGTCCAATTTCATATGGTTTAAGATACATTCCTTTCCCACTTGATTTAGCTGATTTTGCAAGAGTTAAAACACTTCATATTAGAGCTCTGACGGCTGATAATGCTGGGAATACGAATTCATAAGATTCCACCTTTCTTGGTTGGTTTTTTTTTTGACGTGTGTTTTACTCCAATACCTCTTTTCACTTGTGCTCATGTTAATTTGTCTACAACCCAAGCTCCTAGATTTTCCCCTGTGGATGCAGATGGGTTGTACCTTATATTTCTGCTTTATCTGTTAGAATCATATCTGTGATATGCATTTGTTTCAAATTGTTTGCCTGATCATAAACTATATCGTGCTTTTTGCAAGCATCATCCAAACAGATTATCCTTTGATTGTTATGTGCCATACCTGTGTAACTTTAGTTCCTGGACTAAAATTATTGTATTTTGGTAAAAAAATAATTCAAATGGAAATTTAACAATCAATGTGCTCAATACTTAGCATACTTTTTTGATACATTTAGTATAAGTATTTTTCCGACTGAGTGCGAACCTATATATATGTGCCTGCAAATAAAGTTTTATTTTAGTATGTTACATGATACCTTGAGTAGAAATGATGGTTGTAAAACAAAGCGTGCATCTGCCGGCAATTGTATCTATGAAAGAAAACGTAATTGATCAGAAACATGGATTAATTTTACTACCAAATATACGCTGTATAATAAGCGATCCTTCTTCATGTAGGAAAACTTATGTTTTTATGTGTATGTTGGAACATCCAAATGGATTTCAGTGTGAAAATGTATACCTATATGTGTTTGCTAATACAATACAAACATTAGCAAACATTTTGTCATTGATTGAAAAATGTGCTATTTCCCTGTTAGTAATAAATACAACTTGTGTCTTCAAATATAGCATTACCCAAAACAATGCTTTATTTATATTTCACGAAGTTTCATGTAAACCCCAGGGCAAAATACAGCATTATTTTAGTTTTGGTAGAAAATAAAAAATTTGATTGTTTTTATCTATCCCAATGTTACTGTTGGTAGGATGATGGTTTGTTTTGACCAAGCCTCTACTTGATCATAGAGATTTGACGAGGGTACCTTTCTGGACTAGGAGGGGGCATAAGGTTATGTGGATCAGATGAATGTTTGGATGGGTTTTGCCAGGGTGTGCCAATCTGCGCAGACACGAACATGATGTACTCTTAAACTCAGGTCATATCGCCGATCACCCAAAGTGGGTGCTGCTTTGGTCTTATGTATCCTGTGTGACCACAGGTGGTGATGATGATAAGGTTGCACATTAAATCCCTTAAGCCTGATCTAGTAAGTGCTGTTGGCCTCACTTAAATACCTCTAAGAATCGTAGGTATTGTTCCGGCGACCCAACACTGTAAAAACACACCTTACATATTTCCAAGGTAAATAACATTTGATGTCAAGTTATCAGAGTGACAAATAAATAAAACCGTGTACCATCTGTTTTAATGTAAAAATTTATTATGAAACCCTCATGTGAGGCAAAAACATTATAATATCTCCGCTATAGCATGGAGATCTATGATGCTGTACAAAATTGGCACGAAGCCTGAATAAAGTTTGGGTTAAAACTTACGGTTCGACTATGAACCAATCGGACCGAACGGTGGGGCAGTGCTCACTCCAGGGTTACAAATATCTTCAAAAAGATTCCAGTATATTAAATGAATATATAGCAGCTACATGACTGTTTAAAGAGTTGAAGTTGCAGGATCTATCATCAAGCACGACCTTCCCCCTGGTTACGAAGGCGCTACTGGGAAAATGGCAGTGCGGGAGCCGACACCTCAACCCCTGCTTCCCGTGTACCAGACCAATATCCAGTTATTCAAATATAATTTACTATATGTGATTTAGATGGCTATAGTGATGATACACAAATGACAAGACCGTTCACAGAACAATTGCAAACATGATACATAAAAACTCACTGACAAATTTAAATTTAATTGTGAACAGCTTTGGCTTGTTTACAATATTCCATACGATTGTCAATGACCTAACCTAAATTATGTGTTTTACCAACGGGGTATGTGTCTCTTAGATGATGCCTCTCACACTACATTCATGAATGTCCACTTACGATAGTGAGCTTTACGATGCTATATGTACAAAGGATAAAAATTTTCAAAAATAATAAGTGGTATTCGGACACGAGTATTATATTTCTACCTTGAGGGCAATACATTTTTTGTCCGAAATTATATGTTTTTTTACACCAAATATTAATTTTTTAACCCAAATTTTATGCTTTTTTTCATCATTGTTCAAACTTTTTGCCCTCAAAGTTCATGTATTTAACTCCCCGAATGTCATGTTTTTAAATCCAAATTTCACGTTTTTACCTGTAATTTCACGTTTGAATTTCAGCACCCCCAAAATTCCAGCACGAATTGAGCGAAAATATTAATCTTTGCGTTTTGAAATATGTGCAATAAATATTTCAAGAAAATCTTCATTTTGCAAGCAAGCAAGCAAATCTATGCTAAAATCAAGCAAAATAAGATAAAATAAAGTTAAATATTAAAAAAATATATTTGGTGGAATTTATAAATTTTACTCAACAAAAGTAAAACACCAATAAAACTTTTTAAATTCTAAAAATTAAGAGAAATACGAAGCATAAACATTGCTGATTCCATAATCCCCACCATCACAACAATCCAAATCATAAACATCATCTTAAAAATAAGAAAATTTATCTGATCCTTAATGATTTTTATTTTATTTTTAAAATATTTTTGAAATGAACAATGTCCAATTCTTAAACAGTGGAAGTTGCTGTTTTAATAATTTCATTTCCGATATCGGACAGTCCTAAAAGAATTATAATTTAATCCATTTATATTATTTATAAGTGTATATATGTTTTATAAAAAGTAATATTATAAAAAAATTAATTAGAATAATAATGAAAACGATTTTTATTCTATTAAGCAACTTAACTGTAAATCTAAAAATGAGTTTTAAACTATCGAAACAATTTGTTGTTTCTGAAAAATCGTGTACCTTCTAGATTTATTAATTAAAAAACAAATTATACATCTTCAGTAAATCTCTCTTTCAAATAAGCATAAGTAAGATATTGTTTACTAATAAAAAAACATTACAAATTGTATGTTCTTCAAGAGCTTTATCAAAATCAACAATAATATAAAATTTGTACGCTTTTGCAAAATTGGAAATGCTTCTTTGCTAAACTTGTAATTGAATTATTTGCAAGTGAAAATACCATTTTGAAATATATTAATTCCATTTGTAGGATTATGTATAACTAGACAATATTTCATTCTTAACACCACATATTGACATATTGATTAAATTAAGCATTTCTTCATCGAGTTTACCATCAGTTGAAGAAGAGTTATAATATTCTTGAAATATTCTTAAAGAACTTCCGAACTTTTCAATATCAATTTTTTAAAGCGAATTTGAATCAACATCTAGATATCAATATATTTTTTTTAAGTTGATAACAGATTCGATCTGATTCTCTTTTTAGTAGGATTTGTCCTACCTCCAAAAATGCATCTCTTGTTTGTAATGTTTCTAGGACATTGTTAGTTTTTCTAAATTATTTTTGTAGAAAATCGATTATTCCTTTTGCAAGCATATATTTCCTTTGCTTTGTAACCATTTTGTCTTCAAATTGTCGGTCAATTGTTTGTTTTAGTATATGAGTCATCCATTATTTTATTTTTAAAATTATTTATTCTCTCTGGTGAATAACAATCAGGACACAATGCCAAAACATTATTGGTATTGATTAAAAGTTTATTGTTTTTTTCGTCATAATCATCAGCTTTTGCTCCACAAATAGTAACTTTTCCATCATTTAATGCGTGTCGAACATTTGGAAATGTATTTAACCACGAAATTTATTCTTTATTAAATATTTATTTTTTATCATCTTTAACTATGGGAATAGTATAATTCATTAGAAATTTCGATCTATAAACAGCCATTAAAACACCTGCGATTTTTATGTAGCAAAATGGGTTTACATTAGCTATATCTGTAAAATACTCTCTAAATTTAAAACAACCATGTCTGAAAATATCTACATTGCAATCACAATATTCAGCAAGTTCTTATTTTGATATAGATGATATAATTTTCTTTTTCTTTTTCAGCATGACACTTTAAAATGTCTTTTCGTTGTTCTTGTTTCACTGTATTGACTCTATAATATTTTGTAGCAGGTATTTTTACAATATAATTTTGATTTTCTGGGAAATAAACAAAGTGGGAAAAATTATCCTTTTTTATGCTCCTTTAAGGCAAAGGTTTATGGAAATGTTGAAAGACTTCCTTGAATATAGTTTATACTACCAATTATTTTAATATTTTGATTGAATATTTTAGGTCGCAATATTGTTAAATAAAATGATAATCATATTCTTTAAATTATGTGCAAAAATGTATACCCTTCATTTTCTTCAGATATCGCCCATTTTCAAAACTCTTCGTTTGTTTAAAAATGTATATTGTTTTTTTGTTAAAGTCTTAAACAGTTTGGTGTGTAAAAACCAGTATATTGTGTGTCTTCGCAGTCAAATTAGTAGTATTTTTCTGTGTAAGAACCATACTTATCTTTTTTGTTGATTCTGCCATTAAGTACAAGCTGTTGTGCAAATATCCCCTACATGTTGTTTCTCTTCCATATACCATTTATGTTCACCAGTTTTTGCAATTTCCAAACATTGCCAACATTTTATATAACCACAGTTGTGTTTTTTATTTCCCAAAATATTTTTTTCTTACAAATTTTTCGCTTATAGACTGCCTTACACACATCATCGTAATAAGAGAAACATTCCTGTCCAAAGCAATATCTGTCACATTATTGGCAATATATTCTAACACGATCTTCACTATTCAAAAATTTTTCGCGGTTGTGGATTTTTACATAAATTGCATATATTTTTTATAATTTTTCTTACATTCATGTTGATCGTTATTATTGTATTGTTTGTGACAATTTTTACAATAATAAACACTACCTAAAAATGCTTTCACACCATTAATTACATCGTAATGTTCATTGTGCAAAATAAATAAACAGTTGTTGATTTTTTTTAAAGAGAATGTATAACTGAATTAAAATGTGCAGCTGAAACAACTTTAATTTGGATACTCAGAAAACTTTAAGCGGCCGTAATATCTTCCAAACTGAAGCCAATTTCACAACTTTTACCCATTCATTCAAAAATTTCACGAGCTAATTATCCTTGTAATTTTTTTTCCTTCTCTTATTTAAATAAGCTCATTAATCGTTAATTCTGTATCCAATATGATGTTAGTTTTGTATATTAAAGCTGTAATTATTGCTCTAGGTCCACATAAATTATCATCGTTGTTAATTTTAGCAACGGATTGTTTTACTTTTGTATATTTAATTAAATTGGCATTTTTTTGTCTAGTTCCTCTTGGAATTCTATAAACATCAATATCGGAAGTAATTTAATTTATGTCAATATTTTCATTCGATGTATTTACTCTTTCAACTTGATTAAGTAAATTTTCGGCGTTTAAATTGTAATTTCTTGTGTTCGGAATAGTATGGTGGAAATTCTGATTATTTGCATATAATCTCATTTGATCACCTTGTTTATAACCAGTTAATTTTCTTACTGCTTTCACTGCTGCATAAACAGCATTTCGAGCAGCATGCATTATCTCTATTGGAGTTCCTTCTAAATTACTTATACGAATACCGTTTTTTGTTTGCCAAATTATGAAAGCTTCATTAAAATTACGACTAATTTCACGAATTTCGAATCGTTGTATTATTCTTACAAGCTCGTTAAAAATGTTTTGTTTGAGAGGAAAAATTTGACCTAAAGGTTTTATTCTTCTTGAATGTCGCTAACAAAAAGGGCAAATTTTAGTAAGTTTTATTTCTTGGTTGTAAAATAATGAGATTATAAAATGGGAATACATATTTTTTTCAATTTATTTTTATCTTCCTTATTTAATTTATTAATATTTGTATAAGAAAGTCGCAAATTTGTAGATTTATGTTTTTCTTTGCTCATCAATAAGAGTTAAATTTAAACCCGCTTTCCTTAAATTAGATATATTTGTAATGTTAAAGCTTTTACCTGCATATTTTAATTCCGCAACCATTTAGATTTTCTCTTGCTTGACTGATTTTTTTCGATAATGCCTGTAATAAGATCATATTTATGAAATATAGATAATTTTCCTATGCTTAATTCTTCAGCTATATTACTCAACTCGGCCACTCTCCTTTCGCTCAGATTTGCTACTGAATTTTTCGTAGACATATCTGTTTATTCTAAAATATAAATATTTGAATAAATGTAAAAAAATACATAGAAATTACTGCAATGAAGTGCTTAATTTATTGATTATAATTTAATTTAACTTCTTCTGTGATAATATTTCTTACTACAACATTTTTTGCATAGTTTTGAATGTTGCTTTTAGTGTTTTATTAATAAAATAATTTTATACATTTATTGTTATTACAAACTGTACATGTATTTGTTGGATAATTATAATTTTGTATATCATTAAAAATATTTATTGATGTATTGTGTAATTCAGTTTATTTATGTTCTTTAAGAAATATAATACATACATATTTTCCACATTCACCTAATATTTTCTCTTTAAAAATTCCATACATTTTGTTGCATGCTTTTCTATAGTCGATTTATGAAGATAAATTGAATCAATAGATTTATTCATGTTAGATACTACGAAGGTCTTAAATGAATAATCATGTCGAATGTCATTTGTATTGTGCGTTTTTTATATTTTTATGTTTTTTGAGATATAATTTAGAAACATATTATCCACATTTACATAGCAACTTCTCTTTTTTTAACTCATACTGAATATTGGCATATTCAGGGGAACATTTTTTACATGTTTATATGTTTATCTTTTGTGTGTGTATGTGATTCAAAAGACTCATTGTTAAGATACATTGACACACTTTTTACATTGCTTACATATTGTATTGTTTTCCATTTCGAGAATCGGTTCTATTTTATTTATTAAGAAAATAAATTTATTAAGGAAAAGAAAAATAGTTTCTTTATATATTTTTCTCTATAAATTACGCAACACAAAAATTGGAATATCTCCTCAAAAAGGTAAAAAATTCGTATTAATTGACTTAACTACAGGACAAAAAAAAGTAATGGTTTACTGCTACGGATTTTAAAATTTATGAATCTGATTTTCGTAACAAAATTAATTGTATTGTATTTAGTAAATATAAAATTACTTTCCAAACTGTTCTGTGATAATACTTGATAAAAATGCTTTAAATATAAATTAAGTTGTTTATAAGTATATAGAGGATTAAAAGAAACGAAAAATGGAAAGTCTGTGCTTGAAATTGAAGTATGTTATATATACACACACATTTTTCTATCAATTTGAATCTCTTTAATATTACGCATTATTTTATCTTATTTTGCTTGAATTTAGGTTAAATTTGCTTGCTTGCAAAATTAACGTCTTTTATAAAATTCAAAAATGTGCTTAAAAATCGAAAAATTAGAATGATTTTACCTTGAATTTACTAAATTTTGGTTCTAAATCTTGCATGCTCGATTCTTTTCCGGATTTTTAGAGGGGTGAGGTGGGGGGATGTAATTCAAAAGTGAAATTCACTCTAAAATCATCAAATTTGGGGTAAAACGTATAACACTCGATGGTTAAAACATGAAATTTTGGGGCGAAAAGTTTGAACATTGATGGGAAAAAGCATGAAATTTGGATAAAAAAACATGAATTTTGGGCGTAAAAATGGATTGTCCTCAAGGTATTCATATAATACTTACATGGCGTCTGCCACTTGTCCCTGTTAGCCAGTCTCTCAGTAATGTTAACTGTCTTCTTCTAAAATAATAACACTTGGCCACACTTCATTGTGTATATTATAATAAGTCTCTACAACTGTCAAACACAACACTGCAAATTACTCTCTTATGGTACTGCTTGTGTACACGACTTGTATGCATGACATACATTAAATAATATGAAAACTATTTTATACTTTGGCAACCAAAACATAACATGACATACACTATAAAACATAAACAACACTACACTAACTCTGTGACCACGAATACTACTTCCTAATTTAATAACTGAATATTATGAAGACACATTATGGCATCCTCTATATACTCTAAAAGCCCTAAGTTGCCCTGAAGTGAAGTGAGTAGTGCAGAGAAATAGCAAAGAGGCACCTATTCAAAGCTAACCTATAGCAAAGAACCTGAACAGTGATTGGAATATGGAAACAGTTTTAACGCCATTTTCAAAATTGCAGTGTGACCTTACTTCAACAACTGAATTGGTAGCAAAACTCTTTACTGTAGAAATATTTAACAGGATGTTTATGTGATTGATCATTGATTTTTCAAATAGAAAATGCATGCATATAGTCATACTTCACCACAGGCTGAAAAACCAAAGGAATCAGTAAACAGTAATCAGTGTATGATGTGCTTTTATTAAATTATGCCCACTGGCAACATCTCCAAGTACCAAAAAGTATGCAAGGTACTGAACAATATAATGTACTGAACTATGTCATGTACTCAACTGTAAAATAATAGCAATCAATAACAAAGTGAAATATAAATTGATTTCTTTTCATTCTACCCATTGATATTTTAATATCATAAAAATGTCAAAATATACAGAACACTACATATTTGTTTATTGACCATGGAAAAATTCTTCAACAAAGCTGTTTTTGCCTATAAACTAGACAGTTCCAACTGTCATTTGCAGGAATGGATACTTGTAAAATGTGACAATTTTTGCAATATACTATAACTTTCATTTGGTGAAAAAGACATACATTATTACGAGAAACTTTATATTGTGCCATAACTTAAATGTCATCAAACAAATACGATTTTTATTGATTATAACAGCAATATTTTTATCTTTGCTATAGCCACCATGCTGAAGGAATTACCTGCAATCAAACAAATTCAGTAATATATGTGTTATGCAAGCAGAATTTTAAACTTGGTAATTTCTCTGCTTCTGCATAGACAACAATGATCAATGCCATTAAAATGCATATCTTCAAGACAATACAAATACTGGAGAATGCCAATAATTTAATATTACATAAGGAAATATTTTAAACTGGATAATTCCTTAGTTGGCCATATCCACAAATGCTAAAAGGCTAATTCTCATCTCAATTAATAACTGATCCTCAAAAATTTTCCACAATAAAATATTATTTTAAGCATTTTCAAAATCATTAAAAGGAGAATGTTTACGTTAACTATAACTTGTCACTTAAAACCTTAATTGTGTACAAAACAATTTGACATGAATATTTTCTTAAAAGGAGGAAGATGGCAAAATATTTTTTTAATGTCATCATTTAAAAAACCACATATATTCCAACAGAATTTTTCATTTAATATTTGTTTCTCCAACAATCTCTTAATATTTCCTAAGAACTTGCTTTCCTGAAAATTGAAAGCAAATATGCAATCTCCACAAATCTCCAACTAGGACATTCATGCCAGAAGGTCTTAAAGTTTACATCTTCAATAAAAGATCTCAAAGTACTTAACTTTCACTGATGTCTGATCACCACGGAGGAACCATCTCCTCTCTCTCTCTCTCTCTCTCTCTCTCTCTCTCTCTCTCTCTCTCCGAGTGGCTCTCCTGGGCCAGTGTTTATACAAATGTCACCACAATTTTAATACACTGAGCTCGGCCAAAAAGAACAGTCTCTTCCATGCACGTCCAATAAACGCCAACAGCACACAAAATCTCTATAGTGGGGGAAATCAGGGGGCGCTCCAATGAACGACGATCCCATCCCACCACACCACCTGTGGCCTTGGTTGCTCGGCGAATGGCAGGGCGCCCTGGAGTCAGCCACTCACAGAGCAACAGCGAGCCTCGCGCCAGACAACGGGAAGACCGTGACCAAAGCACATGCATCGGATCGCTTCATATGGTACCCGAGTTACGCCACTCAGTAGGCCTTGGAGGCCTGCGGTGCGCTGAACCCAAGTCGCTCAAGACAACAACCACTCCAGACGTATGTACAGGTAACGAACCCATCAGCTGTTCGTGGCCTCTTCGTTCATCGTGGGCACCCCGCAGAATTCTTCCAGATTACACCAAAAATGCAAGTAAGTGAGGAATCAATGAAGACAATAGCTTAGTTAGAGATTTTTATTAGCAAAAAGCAATTACCTCAAAAATTCTTTAAACAATTCCCAAAGTGTGTAATAAAGTGTGTAGCTGGAGAGACATGAATCGAAACATCATATTCTGCGCATAAAATTAAATTATTGCGTACAGATAACTTCGTTTCAAACAAGTGGCAGGTTCTGTTTATACCCGTAACAGCAGAGCACAGAAAACAGAAGATTCAGTGGGTATTTCAAAAGGAAACATTCCAAAGTCACATATTGAGCAAAAATAATTTTGATCGTGTCGGAAAAGGCTGCGATTGGAAAGGGGGTGGGGAGTTTTGAGACATCTCGCATAAACATTCACTTGAAATATGATATTTATAAATATAGTAAACAAACCTGGATGTCATGTGACCCGTAATGTTGGTCACGTGATACATAATTTGTAATGTTGCATTGTATAACTACAATGTGATCTGTGTGGCATGACTGAATTTTGCCGGGGTTTTTGTTGGTAGGTAAAAACTTAGTTAATTGGAACAACAAGTAGAATGGGTGCAAGGATATGGGCTGGCCACAGCTGTGTAGTTGCTCGTGTTATGATGGATATTGTGCTTGGGGTTATGAGTGGTGTGGTTGAATTCAATTTTTCTTTGGTTTTAGGAAATGGGGTGATGCATGGTCTGGTTTGACTTGGATTATAATGGATGGTTGGTATGGTGATATAGTAACTAGTATATTTTTGGCTGTTGCCGACAAGTGGAACAGAAAGTGTTAGCAGAAACTAAATTTCAGCAAGGTCAGTGTGTACTGATTGGTTGAGGTATGCTTTAGTAAGAGGTATGAACAATGAGTATATTTCATCTGGTGTTGGTCGGTACAGAAGATGGCAGGGATGTTTGGGTTTCGGCTGGTCTGAACTCTATAATTTCTCTAAACTTGAGTTATGGTAGGTTTTATGGTGCCTGCTTGCAGGTATATAAGTATCTGGGTTCATTTTATGGTGATTTTGGCACTGGCAATCGTGAAAATTCGTCGTGAATAAGAAGAATATTTGTTCAACGTTTCTGGTTGGACACTTGCTAGAATAGCCAGTCTTGAGATATTTATAAGAAGATTGTATTATTTATATGATAAATGAGTATTCTAATGTAAACACACTAATTAATGGCATGTAAAAAATGTACGGATTCGGTTTTTATGTTTGTAGTCTGATGAATGTTGATATATATTATATAAATTTAAAAAAGTCTTTAATTTATTTCTGGTGTTATATCCTGCCTACCTCCGTGATACATAGAATATGATAGTACATGTTTTATTCACATATACATACAATTAACAGAATCCGAGTGTAATAGTAATTGCTTACAAGAATGTATGAGATAGTGAATTATTAACATAGTGTAATATCATACTAATTAATCAAGAACTTAATTTTATGCACAAAAAACGTTGTTTTTGGAGGACTGCTGTGGGCTGATAGAAGCAGAGGGAGAGATAAGCCGACCCCCCTCACTGATCCGCCGTCCTTTCTCTTTTAAACCCCCTCCCTCGCGACCCCAAAGTATTCCCTCACCACAACCATGGGTGGAGTTATATCGAGCAGAGGGTTATGTTTTCCATTTTGTGGGATTAGGGGTGTGCTTTTCGCTTTCGAATTGGCCTGGAAAACACATTTTTCAACAGTTTTCCTTCACACTTGGGCAAAGGGGGCCTTTCCGTCCCCCTCCTCCATTGGCAGCTCTTCGTAAGCTAAAGTCTTGAGTATTAAGTTTTCAGTCTTAAGTTTTAAGTGTTAAGTCTTAAGTCACACTTTCTTCCACCATAATTGCTACTGCATGTTGGGATGTGCAAGCGAGTACGTCTTAAATTTCCGAGACGGCATTGCACCGTATAGACTAATTCGTACTATTAGCTGCTTAAACTTTGGTGGCTCTGCATGTTGTTTCCGCGGGCCCGACTCTTTGTTTAGCCTTGAAGATAGAAGGCGTGAAATTAAGTAGAAGGAATTCTTTGTTATACGCTATGCATATTTTCAGTTATTTTAATCATGTATTGTAACAAGTCTATTATAACCTGTTTTCATTTAAAAAGCACCATGATGGAAATATAATTTTAAGTTAATCAGTATGCTGATGAAGGGCTTAAACTTACATTACTGGTACTAGAAATGTTAATTGCAATACTTAATTCCGGAAGCCTGCCTCCTAAGTGTTGGCTGTATATATTTACCTGTGATTACTATTATTCGCATAATTACGAGCCCGAATTGCTTCATAATTATTTCCAAATTATATATTTTAAAAACCAATGTGAGTATATGCACATAACGAAAGTTTTTTTTTTTTTTTTTAGTTTAGTTTTAAACCGTTTCCAAGTAGGTAAATACTATTAGTTCATACTGAAAAACGCACTCCTATAAATGTGGTCATGGGTGAAATACTTGATGATTGAAAAGAAATATAACAAAACCTTAAAACATTTAATAAATTACAAAATTTTTTGTAATTTTACGAGTTAATTCGTTAATTTTGCTTAGAAATTTGATATACAACATTAAGTCACTGATTTTGTCTTGATTTCGGTGGCTGAGTGGTCAAGGTGCATGGATCCTTATATAAATGGTGCGGGCTCCAATCCAAACTCAGCATAACAAATTTTCCTCTTTATAAACTGTTACCAGCTGTCATAGGAAAGAGTGAAAATTACATCATTTTAATTATTTAATGTGATTTTACATTGAAAATATATTTTAGAGGCATGTTAATGTGCAAAAAAATATTTTTTTGGCATTTTTTAAAATGATTAATATAATAAATAAATAAAAATAATTCTAGTTACTTATAAATGTAATGATTCGTAGATGCTGGATTGATCTGACAAGGCCGCATTGTAGTGTGAGTGGCAGCGGTCATTGGTCACACTTCCTGTCCCGCGCACACTTATCTCGGAGTTCGTCAACACACTTTGAATGTCATGAGATGCACGACAGACTCGCGGACATGTCGGCTCGTGAATGCGTACGTGGTTACAAGGTTAGGCGGATAGAATTTCGTACAACGGTACAAACAGATGGAATATGGCAAATATTAAATAAATATATATACATTATTTTAAAATAATATCGATTGAATTGATTTTTTTTATTATTAAAATTGGAAAGTTTTTACAAAATACTGCCTGGAATGTATCTTACAATAATTGTTATGTGCCTTCTTATGTATGGAAGATTACATTTTTAAATTTGTAAATTAATATACACAATGGAGAATCGCGCACTCTAGCAGGCGATGAATAAACTATGTAGACGATGGTGTTGAACGAGTGTGAGACAAGAGATGAAGTGATCGATTAAGAGATACAAGAGAGATAGGAAAGAAAGAAAACTAATTTGTGAGATAAGATAAAAGGAGAGAACGAGATCGATTGATAGATAATATAAAACGAGACTGAATTACCATATGAGAATATGATCGTATGCGCCTTGAAAAGACGAGCCTGGTGATATATAACACTAAATACGTACACCTTTAATTTATTTAATTATAAGAATATATTTAAAATGTGTAATTAAATACATTTAAATTAAATAATAATCATTAAAAAATCTTTTTTATCAACTCCTCATTATATGGCTGAGTTTCGTGTATCTTAGCCGCATTGAGGAGACACGTCAGCCACATTGCGGAGAAAGATATTTTTTTCATTTATAAAAAAGGGTAAAAAGGCAGTTAATTGAAAGGAACAAATTGAATTTTCTAGATTTATTGTGCTAAGACGTGCGATTTTTTGAGAAAAACAAACTATTGCGAAAGACGAAAAACGGGAAAATTTTAGCTGAAGGTCATTCAAGTTAGACTCACCGAACCACTGCCCTAAGCCCTTCTCAGGAAAACAATCTTTCAGCAAAGTGCAGGCAAATGGTCGGCCCGATATCTGACCTGTTTGCCACTGTCGTTTAAATACTAGAAGATAGACATCTGTAAACGGGCGATGTCTTATTTGTGACAGAATATTTGCCGTTAGAAAAAGACAATGGCCCGCTGAATTTTTTTAGGAAAACAGATGAATATCACCGAAAATATGTGGGCATGATATCGCAGAGCAAACATGTTGCAAGAATTTTTAAAATGTTTCTGGACCGATTCCCAGACAGGAAATTTGTATTTTCGGTAATCTCGCCATTACCTTTATTATTCCGACCCGGTAACATTTTTGAGACAAGGCTGTTTATCACAAACTTTTGGAAGGTGTTTTCAATAAGCAAGGTGGTAGATATCTGTTAATGTCTTGATGTATCTTTTGAGACAGCGTGTTAATGATTAGCATGATTTTCTCGTGATTATGTGAGTATTATGTGGTAGCCCAAGGCATTTGTATACTTTGAAATGGTTTTCACTCATACAACCATCTGAAAGATTTACTAAAATCTAATCAAAAAGACTTTATTTTGCATGCCTCTGAAGAATTAGTTTTTAAATAATCCATGTTTAAATTCATTCGTTATATTGTCATAGAATATATACACTCCTTTATAATAATTTGTGTAATTACATATTTAAAATTACTGTATTTAATCAGCATCTTACCCCAAGGTGTATAGGTTATTATGATTGACTCTCAACTCAAGGATCTAAGGTTCGAATCCCGCACTCGGCAAATAAAGAATGTTCATATCATACAATGTGTTGAGAAGTAAATAAAAAGAACATATGTAAAGAATAAATAAAAATTACTGAAATATTTAATCGAAAAGATAAGGTTTTTCTCCTTGCTTATACTGCTTATTATTATACATCCATCCGTCGCTGGCCCGGCACTGTGGGTCATCACTCAGCCACCAGTCCATATTTCCATCGTTCCGCTTCCGGCATAAGACATCGG
>CM057002.1:114644441-114652991 GCA_029891345.1 Dryococelus australis
TTTTGGAAATTTTGTGTCCATGCTTTCTTGATTTTTTCTTAATGGCGTGCGTCCTTCTTCTTGCCTTTCTCTAGCTCTGCTATGCCCTAAAGGGGCGTAACACTGTGACCAACGAAACTGGCCAGTAGGACATGACGTCATAGAGACACATATCTCTGCGACTGCACAGAAGACAACCGCGAGCGAAGGAGCTCGAGCGAGCAAATTAAACACCCCCCCCCCCCCCTCAGGGAACACAACAACCCCATTGAACCATACTTTATTTGACACGGCCTCGAAAACACTGCACCAATAAATGAACACTTCACAATTGTGTAGTCCAATCACGTGCAGTCCAGTCAGAAAGGGAGTGACTTCGCATATGTGCAGTAGCCAATGGAGAAACGACATCGGCTCGAGTATACACAGAACTGTGGAGTTTATCCTGATGCCAAATAATAACGCGAATTTTGCATGTCTCTAGTCCTTGTGTCGCTGCCTATAGAGCAGGGAAATCTCGCTTTTTAAACGACTTGTGTGCTAGACTCCACTGCCCTATGTATTTTCGAGTCTCAGCTTTCTGTGCGTGTGTGTGTGTGTTCGACCAGGTGTCACGGGATAAGGTGTTTGTTTCCTTGCTGCTCTATCATTGGCCTAGAGTTAGGGACAGGTGTTTTTGGCGAAAAGGTTTCAGGACCAGTTGTACTCCAAAACACTTTTGTTCATATGAACTTTCATCATTGGATGGTTTTAAATGTCACGTTCCTCAAGTGTCTGTCCACGAATCATGGACGTTCAGTATCGGAGTACTTTATTACAGCTGGCCCAATCAAATAAGAACATGCCTTCTCACGTAGACACGCGGCCAATAACCAAATGAAGTTGTAGTTTTGGAAGTAGAATGTTAAAGTCTAGCGTGGCCATAAATATTTTCGCGAAATACACATTTCCCTACTCAGAGTTCACCTGGGCGTGTCTAATAAACTGCCGCCCAAGTACAAGCACAACAAAAGTGTGTAAGTGTTTGCACTCTCGCTTATCCTGAAATGAATTCACGTGATTGGCCAGTCCCTACAGTAAGAGTAACGTGGAAGGAGCGGGGAGGGGAGGGGCTGTGATGTAGTCTGGCGCGATAATCACAATCTAATTCCCTAGTCTACCTCCTTGCCAGCTGGACCGCTGAAGTCCAGTTTGTGTCTTTTTTAATATATAATTACCGGATATGGTTGAAGGCAACTCTGGCTAGTTATCAGCTATTATTATTATTAATTTCCCGAATGAGAAAGTGGTGCTACGTTGTTATATCTAGATTATGGTTATCTTACTTGTTACGTTGTGAGTGATGAGACAGCGCGCACCAGAATTCTCGAAACTCGTCGCACAAGCGAGCCGCTTGGGTATAAAGAGCGACATTTTCCTCTCCAAGATGGAATAAGTCGACATGTCCATCTGAATTAGGATTAAATTAGGCAAAACTCTTTTGCTGGCAGTTACAGGCGTAACAACAAGTTACTGATATAACTAATGATCCCATTTTCCTCTACTTGGGTGCTAATTACTTTAAATGACGTTCTAAAAAACTTAAGTAGTATATGGGCATCGACGTCTAGTGAACAGCAATATCATTCCAGATGAAACCAGAAACAGGTGCAACATCAGTGATATGCACACGTGCCTTACCCGGGACTCGAACCCAGGAAACCTCCTATCATAGCATAGTGTGCAATCATCTGCACTGCAGATATAGTATTCGAAGCATCACTTTCATATCTAAGCCTAATGTTTCGAATGATAGGTTTTACTAACCTGAAATATTACAGGGCCGACATTTTGAAAATAAGTGTCTGAGATTCTTAAAACTAGGAAGCTTACATATGACCTACCGTATCACTACTTGAGTGACAAATCAGGTGGAAAGCGGTCTATTAATCCCTGAGATATGGTATTAATACAATATTGTCTTATTTGATGCTATCTTACAAAATTTAATTTAAAATGTTCCGTAAAGGGTGCTTCTAATACATACTGCAAACATAAAACGTTTCGTTGAATTTTTTAAAATTATTTATATGACAAACGTAACAACATATTTATACAACCGCCATTTTGAAAATCAATGTCTGGCCCCACTTATATCGTGTACGTTTACATGACATTCTGTCGCATTAATGGTGTGTAAAATTTGGTGAGAATAATATAGATAAATTGTTCCGGAAATATGGCAAACTTTCTCAATTGGCACTATTTTGCAAGGAAAAACAACCTGCAAAAGAGGACTTCTGAATGCCTAATTGATAGAGACAGGAAAATCTCGCATTTTGAACGATCCACAGGCTAGACTCCAATGTTCTGTGTGTTTTCAAGCCTCCGCTTTATGTTGATTGGCTGATGTCCCAGTGCGTAGTCGGATCAGGTGCCGAGGGATTCAGTGCTAGTTTCCAAGCAGGTTCACGTGGATTGCTGCACGTGGCGTATATTGCCCCCCCCCCCCTTTTTCACTCCGCCATTGCTCCATCCTCACATCACTTCCCACTCACTAGCTCTCAACCATCTCCCTGTCAACCCTCTGAGGACGGCTCCAAGTTTACTGGCACTGAAGACAAGGTGTAAGTGAGTTGCCCATTCCACACTAAAGCAATATCAGTTGTATTTCCACTTACCATCGCCCTATTGAACCTGGGCTTCACGTCTATTATATTATGTAACGTTTTTAATTGCTTTTCCGTTGCCCACTGAAATTGCGCGTTGTGTCGCGCAGATGTATCACGTTTCACAATCCGTCGTTATAATTCGAGAATTTATTAAATATGAATGGTGTTGATCTTACGAACTGAAATGTTTATTAGTCTTTTTTTTTTTTTTCTATAAGTCCAGAGAAATAGTAAAACTTAATAAGTGCGAGGTTTGAGGTTTGTGTGCGAGAGCTAGTTAACAACCTAGTCCTGAGTGTATACTGTACGCGCTTACTCGTCAAACGCCGACCAGAAACCTCACCAACTCAACTCAACTTATGAGCTTTGTTAATATTTCTAACTAGCTTGGGGCCGCGGTGGCTGAGCGATTAGCCTGATCGCCTCCCACCCAGGCGATCCGGGCTCAATCTCCGGCCGGGTCACTCCGGATTTTCATAAGTGGGAATCTAGCCGGACGATGCCGCTGGTCGGCGGGTTTTCTCGGGGTTCTCCCGTTTCCCCTGCCCCTTCATCCCAGCATTGCTCCATGCTCACCTCAATCACCCTCTCGGCTCTCAATACCTCGCTGTTAAGAGCCACCCAAATCTCTTCACTCACTCTAACTGGCCAGTCTTAGACTATTTTTTCCCCGTGTCCACGATGGGGGACATGTTGCACATGAGAGATGTTTATTGCCGGCACTGTACGCCACATCGAATCAGTGAACGGTGTTTCTGACGTCTCACTTGTGATTGGTATGAGGTACGTGGTTCTCTGGTCGCAGGCACCACGCAGGTACAGCACACATAACAAAGTTAAACGAATGCAACACGTAAACTCGTGGAGAGACATTGACCAGCTCATAACGCTCGGCTTCGCCAAAATCTTTCTTTTCGTGTCATAACGGAAGTTTCAGTTTCTGTTTCAGAGCTGGGATATTAATTCAATGTTTGATTATCGAAAATTTACCATTTACTAGTTGTCTAATACTTTTGTATCTCATTTGCAATGTGAGTTATTTCCTGCTTGCAAAGAGCCGAAAATTTCTTGATAAACTAAAAATATGTTTTCGACATTTTACAACTAGCATATAAGACATATTAAAATTTTAGCACAATAATATCGAACAAGTCGTAAAATGGAAATTTTTCTAATCGTACACTCTCAGTTATTACTATGAATATAAAATATTTCGGCAAAAGGGTGTGAGAAATGAAACTTTCGAGCTCTGTATCGAGGTAAAAATAAGAATGTTGTTTTCCAGTATTTTTTTTTAAATAACTAATTGTGAGCTTTCCAAAACAGACTATGCACGAATGTTACGAAAAACTTCGACAGCAAAGGAGCGCGTATTTTTCTGTTCAAAAAATGCTGTGATGGTTTGTATTTATCTCGAGCAGGAACACCAAAAACCGCATTTCATTAACACGTATTCCCGTGTAACAAATTCTCGCTGCTTTGAAGCCAGTCATCAGCCTGGAGTGTTTCACCTGGCTGGAGCTCTACCTACGCTGCAGAATGTTGGAAGTCTTGGTTTGTTGACAAAACAATTCAACCTGCCCCTAGTGTATGTTCACTTACTGATATTATATCATAACCCCAGACTAGGACGGAATAATACTTTAAAGGTACCATGCATGCTGTAAATATTACTTTGGAGCCGTACAGTATAGTTAAAAACGGCTTCTTCACACTGCCGTGTCTTAAAACGTACTAGCCAGACTTGAGCCAAAATACGATGCGAACCTGTGATATTTGCTATACGCTATTCACGGTAAAGTGAGCACTTTTGAAGCCCTAGTTACTTTTTTCCTATCAGCCAATTTTTAAACATCCGCAACTTTTTAAAATATATATTGCCATGTAAGTAATAAACATAGAATAGCCTATATATTTCACAGGACTCGAATGTCAACTTCTAAATTAACAATAAACTTTATTTATTGACTATTATTTCGAATCAGATAGCTTCAAAAGGTGCTCACTTTATCGCGAATAGCCTATACAGTATTTTCATCTATATAATGATAGTATCACCGCTGAAAGTGCCATAGGCAGACGCAGCACTACGAGAATACTGCACGCCAGTCCAGAGTCCTGCACGTAGAGGCGATGGTGCTCTTGTAGCGCGTGTCATTGTGGCCCTTATGGCCACCGCTCTCCTCGATCGAACAAAGGAGAAAGAAAAAAGCAGGCAGGCTAGGTCCTGAGAGCCGACGTGGGTGATGAGAGATAATCATGGAGCGGCGCCGGAATGAAAGGCCAAGGAAAACGGGAGATCCCCGAGGAAACCCTCCAACGAGCTGCATCATCCGGCATGATTGCCACTTGCGAGATTCCTGAGGGCAACCCCGGACCACCAAGGTGAGAGACGGACGAGTAGTCTGGCCGCTAGACCACCGCGGCCCCGGGACTTCAGCTCGGCACTGGACGGGTTAGTTTTCCGTGATACAGGCTGCGGCTCATATAATTTCATAATTCACGTTGACGACACAGAGGGCGCCATGAATACTAATAGAAGCTCCACTTGTAGGAAATGGAGGGTTAGCTCGCGTGTGACGTGGTAAGAGGTCCTGGCGAACTGGCCGGGGTATCTAGAGGTCCGGCCATTAAGGAAGCGCAGATCGGAGGGTAATTGGCCAGTCCCGGTTGTCCTGGGACACACGATAACCCTCTTGTCGCAATCTGATTGGCCGGCGGAGCTCATAGCCCCCGTGGGCCACTGGAGGCAGCTGGGTGCTCTTCAAGGAAATTAACAAGTTTTAAGGGAAGTCGAACTCGCTCCCAGATAAAATACAGCGGTCCCTCCCCCTCCCCCGCCCCTCACGCACACCGGGTATAAACGTCGCAAGGGAGGGCGGGTGTCCAGGTTGTATAATGTATGGCGTGTGGAACTGGGCTAGTTTCTTCAACCCTGCTAGCCGGTGAGTTGTCTTGCCAGCGGTCCCTCCCCCTCCCCTGCATTCCGGCGCTGCTCCATTCCCACCTCATCTCACCCTCATCGGCTCTTAAGACCTCGCTGTTAACAGCGGCCCAAATCTCTCAAACCAACAGTCACAGCCACCCTCAACTATTGCAGGTGGAAAAGAATTTGCCTTACATGCACGTTAATAGCGCGCAGATGATTTATCACTCCAACTAAAAACACTTTTATTTTTACAAAATGCGTAGACACTGGGAAAATGCAGACATTTCTTGAGTCACCTTATCTTTAATAACACTATTCACAATTTATTGTTTTATAACGGAATGATAAAGTTTTAGCCTCAACTAACTTCATTGCAAACCAGTAATAATAGTCCAAAATGCACACTCGTAGAAAGAGTAGTACGCAGTAGCAAGAGCGCTCGCCTCCCACCAAGGAGAACTGGGTTCGAGTCCTCACGGGGTTGCTCACAAATATTCGCAAGTGAGAATCGTGCCAGACGATACCGTTGATCAGCGGGTTTTCTCTGGAATATCCCGTTTCCCCCCCGGCTTTTAATTCCGGCAATGTTCCATGCTCACGTCGCTTCACCCTCATCGACTCTCAGACCTCAATATTAAGAGCCGTCAAACCTCTTCACTCATTCACTCACGCGCTATCGTATAAGCATACAATAAACTACAGAAATTCTCTCACGCAGTCATTAGAGCTCTACTGCGATAATTCACAAAACTTTCGAATGCGCTGTGAAAACATAAGGTTTGTAGAGTCATAACTTTCACAATTTTTGCGCTCATATTGTGATATATTGTCTGTTTCTATAAAACGTGTAGACAGGGAACATGTTCGTCTTGGAATAATACATAGGTTTTATTATGATAGAAAACACATTATTTGTTATAATTTTTTGTGTTCTTTATACTTTGACTGGGAAGGATCTTGGCAGTCCCCATGTGTATCACAAATCTTCAATTTAAAAGTGACACGATTCTGATAAACCCAGGGAAGTAAGAAATTCTTGCGAAGACACGCGCCAGATATAACAAACGTGTGCTCATATAATATAGAAGTTTAGCCTACGGGGAAATATAGAACTATGTGGCCTCTCAGGACATATTTCCATAAGGGTTGATCACCACATATTTAGTAGGGCGCTAAGGCATGCAATGAATATCCCACAATTTTTCACGCCACATAAATTTCTATAAAATTGAAAAAATCTAATAACGAAAATTTTTCTTAACTTTTATTTGAACAATCTGTTGACAATGCGTGGCGGTGTCTAATCGATGACTTGAATGTTATATATAATGAAGCACAGAATCTCAGGCCGTTGGAGATTGCAACAAGCAGGCGAGGCTCACATAGAAACAATGATCATTCAAGTAATTAGGCAACTAAAATAAAAATAAAATATTTAACACAAAACAGTAACATCCCAATGAGATTTGCATCACTAAAATTCTCGAAATTATTAACTGTTGAAATATTCACGGTTATGCTGTGACGACAGAAAAAAGTAGTAATTAGATGATAAAAATACTCATTTATTCTACATGATGTGGTGAGATGACTGTTCGTCAATCCGTGTAATGTTTTCTGTGTCGGGGCGGGGGACATGTAAAAAGACTCTATTAACAAGGTTCTGAAAACTTCCCAGTTTTCTTTTTGTGACAGGTACCTCAAATTGCTAGAGCAATGGTGGCCATTAACTGGCAGCTGCCTCGGTCCACACAGGCAACACGTAGATGGCTAGGCGTATCATTAGAGACATGAAAAATTCGCAGTTCAATGACCTGCAGCCTATACTCTACATTCTTATGCACACATATGCCGATGTCAACTGCCTATTGGGCATCTGCTGTCTCAGTAGAAGGCGACGATAGGGCCAGCGTTTTCCAGGAGGTGTCAAGAACCTTGTGGACCAATGGCTAAAGTTGTATAAACACACGTGTTTTGAATTCTAGCTTGTCCCAAAATTAATATACGAATTCTTCAGGTCTCTAAGTATCACACTTCATCTATGCAACGTATGTTATCAATAACTAGGGATAGGAAAAATCTTGCGAATTAATTTCGGGACAAGATAGACGTCAAATACATATACAGTGAAGTCACGTTCGCAATTGGATCACAGTTTGTTAGACCCACCCTGCACGCCTCTGAGCCAATAGCAGACTTGCAAAGGAAGCGTGGGCAACAGCCCACGAAAACAAAGCTGAGGCTCCAGTATGCAGAGGACTGAGGAGTTTATAACAGTATTACGCCCCGCGCTACATGAAATGCAAACCTACGTTTTTATACAGACGACACTGTTTTTACCCCCACTCCTAGAACTTTAACATGCCTGGTTTCTATACAGACGACACTGTTTTTACCCCCACTCCTGGAACTTTAACATGCCTGGTTTCTAAACAGACGACACTGTTTTTACTCCCACTCCTGGAACTTTAACATGCCTGGTTTCTATACAGACGACACTGTTTTTACTCCCACTCCCGGAACTTTAACATGATTGGTTTCTATACAGACGACACTGTTTTTACTCCCACTCCTGGAACTTTAACATGCCTGGTTTCTATACAGACGACACTGTTTTTACTCCCACTCCAGAAACTTTAACATGCCTGGTTTCTATACAGACGACACTGTTTTTACTCCCACTCCTGGAACTTTAACATGCCTGGTTTCTATACAGACGACATTGTTTTTACTCCCACTCCAGAAACTTTAACATGCCTGGTTTCTATACAGACGACACTGTTTTTACTCCCACTCCTGGAACTTTAACATGCCTGGTTTCTATACAGACGACACTGTTTTTACTCCCACTCCTGGAACTTTAACATGCCTGGTTTCTATACAGACGACACTGTTTTTACTCCCACTCCTGAAACTTTAACATGATTGGTTTCTATACAGACGACACTGTTTTTACTCCCACTCCTGGAACTTTAACATGCCTGGTTTCTA
>CM057002.1:114653091-114751424 GCA_029891345.1 Dryococelus australis
AATGCTACCCCGGTTATCTTACCGTAATAGTTCCTATAAAAACAATGGACACTGAGAAAACCTCTCACTTATATAAGATTCTTAGGAGCAGGGAACTGAGTGATGTCTTCCAATTTGTCCGGGGCTGTTCTAATCCCTTCTGGCATAACGATATGTCCTAGTAATGGTAATTCTGGTCTGCAAAATTAGGACTTCTTAATTTATATGGTAATGCCGGCCCCCATTATCTTCTCAACAACTTGGCTAATATTTTGCAAATGCTCCTCAAGAGTAGAAGATGTAATTAATATGTGGTCCACGTAGGCCCTTGCAAAGGGCTTGCATTCTTCTCCTAAAGTGACCTCTAAACAACGCGTGAATTCAGCCACAGCATTACATAAACCAAGTGGTAAAACTTGAAATACATACTGAATATTTCGAAAAAGAAATGCTGTATAATGTTGCGAAGTAGGTTCTAGCGGAATATGCCAGTATCCATTGGTTAAATTCAGAGTTTTTAAATATCGCACTACCTTGTAGGGCCATAATATCTCGCTAGTATCGATGGGTGCTTCCTGAACTTTGACTATTATTGTATTAATGCTCCTCGTATCTAAACCCAAGCGAACGCTTCCATCCTTCTTAGGAACTTAAACCATAGGTTGTAGGAAATTGGCTCTCTTTCCTTCTGATAACTTTCGAATCTAACATAACCTGCAGATATGCATGTGCTGTTGGCAAAAATTTAGCAGGTATTGGATATGATTTTGAGTGAAAACGTGCTCCTTCTATCACTTTGATTTTTGCTGCATACAACTTATTCAGTCCTGGAGTATCTGAAAATACTTCTTCATGTTTCATCAATACATAGTATAACTCTCTTTGCTGCAGAATATCCAGAGAACTAGCTTGAGCTACCTTTTGCACTATTGGTAGGAGAATGGTACAACTGAAAAAAAGGATACCCTTTCTTGAACGACCCTACTTGGCTATCAGTCGCTTGCCACTTCTCAGGTAAGAAAATCTTACTTCTGATGTCATCTGGCGCAATAAGACAACCATCAAAATGCAGTATTATTCCATACTGGGTTATAAAATCTGTTCCCAAAATGAAAGGTTTAGCTAGTTACTTTACAGCTGACACAGCTGTTTTCTTCACTTCGCCTATGCCTTCTATACTGATTATAGTACCATGGTTTATTATAGGACCTTTCCTTGATGTAGCACCTACAATTCGGAGCCGGGGCAGGGGTCTAAATGCCAACTGCGCACCTTTATTTTCCAATTCAGCTGCAAACACTTCGCTAATACACCTATTCTTCGCTCTACTATCTAAAAACACTGGTGTTTCTACACAACACACTTTAATCATGATTTAAGGGCAGATAGTTGATACCGCACCTCCTAATAGTTTGTCTTCCTCCCACAAAAGAATATCTCCAACGGTATTATGTATATTAGGTCCATTAATTTATAGAAATTTCACTGGTAAAAATGTAATCAAATGTTATATAGAGGGACGTAGACAAGAATATACTTCGCGAGGAGTGGGGGGAGGTTTCATATTCATATAAAAAAAAACCATAGCTTTATTATTACAAATTTATAGTAAAAATAGTATTTATAATCAACGGGCTAATATACATATACGGAAACTCAACATGCTATAGACATCCTTTATGTTCAAGAGAGATCATACATTTCTTATATTTAAATAAAATAAAAGTAGTCATTTTGTTATCTAATTTAATTTTTAAATATTTTATTTTCATTTCGGTTTTGAGGGTATGTCCCGATCTCACCCTCCACCCATTCCACCCCCCTTTAAAGCTCAGCCTTTGTATTGAAATGTGTATCTTTAATGAGCATAATAATCTACCTTGTGCTTTCAGTAATTAAAAAAGGTTTTACCGTTAAAAGCAAAAAAAAAAAAAAAAAAAACCATCTTAATATCAAACTGAAGACTTTCATGTGTGCCTGTGATATTATTCATGCTAAACTGTTCAAACTCTCTATTTTAGAAACCAATAGATTTCACTATCAAACAACCACATCGAGTCGATTGCACTGTACTAATACTTGCGTAGTATTGCTTTTATACAATGGGTTTCTGGAGATAAACGTTTACTTACAATAACTTAAGTTATAAACAGCAATGATGCATCACATAAAAAATCTCGTTACACGACTGCGTTCTGGACGCTAAACCTAACATCATGTGGTATGAAGACACGAGCATCAACCCACTGAGCTACATACACACACAGCCTAAATAATATCCATGTGTTGATGTATATGCATTACCTACCTCCACAGTTATCGCACATTTGGTAAAGTTGTGTTTTGTTTTATTATGACCATGTGAGAAATATGCAACGTTTCCCGTTACTTAACGTGCATTTAGTTTCATTTTGTACATACGTAGGTTTTACAGAGGCCGTAATCTTTTCATAAAGGGGTACATAATACTTGAGTTAGGCACGCGGCTGTCCGACATATAATCTGTCCCAGCTTCATGGATATAGCTGACATATAGAACACGTTCTACTGTTGCGGAGTTAAGTCTGGAAGCGACATAGATGGAGAATGAGTGAGAGAGAGGGTAGATGTCACAGTGGCAAAACTGCCAACGTCCCCATGCAGCCGCCGCGACAATGGAATAGCGCATTGTAAACAGCTTAGATAACTCCCGCCAAATTTGGCATGCAATACTATAACAGTAACTCGCATATGTATTTAAAATATAGAGTGGTTATTGCATCCATATAAATATTTAGGTTAGTTTAAACAATACTTGGTACACTAGCTGAACCTAACTAACAAACTTTCACTTGGAAATTTTCGAAGATAACGCCATTTAAAAAAAAAAAAAAACGGTCCCATCGTGTTGTAAGAACCACTTAATCGATTCTTGCAAATTAGACATACAATTGAGCTTCTCAGGAAAACTTAACTGTTACCGCCAAATTTGAAGTTTTTGGATAAAATAGGAGTACATATGTGTTTGATCAATAAATAGAATTAAGTCCGTCATTATGTTTGTTCTGGAAGAGTTTCTGTATCATTAAAACCTTTTAATAATCATGAACGATACAAGGTTCGTACAGACCCACAATATATATCTCGAGAAAATAAAAAGTCTATAGTGGACCCACCATTATATTACACACAACATAGACTGTCAAAGTAAAATACCACATTTTGCCACGTTAACTAGTTAGGCATAAAGATAGGCATGAATACATGCATGTTTGTTTGGATGACAAGAAAAATCCATGATATAATTTTTTTTTTCAACTGGTCTGGGTCCATCATATTTCAGTCGAAGGGAAGGAACTGGGCTTGGCCTCCCAAGTTACCTGGGACTCACTTCATGCATGATGTCATGAAAGAATGCCTCACTCATGAATATAGATGATGGATTCATGGACATTGCCTTCAACCGGCATATGTTCCATAGGTTGACGTCTAGGCCATGAAAGTATTTGCCTTGAATACATATGAAGCTTTCAAGTGACTTATTTAGAAGATGTGTCCCTTTACTTTTCACAGACAGTAAATAGATTATTTTTGGCTGAATTTATAGTGATATCTAACCACTGTCCCGAACTATATATATATATATATATATATATATATATATATATATATATATATATATATATATAGTACCTGTCAGCGCGTTCAATGATCTATTGATGCCCAACAGGGAGTAACATTGTGTGGCCGCTAATAGAGAAGTGATGCTCTATTGTATCGAACCGTCCGCGGGATATCAGATAAAGCCATAACAGAACGATGTTCCAGTTTTTGTTTTCGCCGCAGCAGTTGTCTTTCCTTTAACGTCATTTTCTTCAAAGGAACGTAAATGGCAGCTTACAATTCCTTCTGATGTGCAGGCATCAACTATCTCATCCCACACAAAGTCTGGGTGACAATTCCAAATAATATGTCAAACTTGTTTTGTTGTATTGAAAACATTTTTTCTTGGTTATGATAACTAATGGTATGTAGAATCGAGAACCGATTGATGCCACTCTGTAAACAGTCAGCAATTTTGAAAAATTCAAAATGTCATCCATGATGGCCACTGTACAAGTGTTTGTTTTTCTGTCACTAGGGTATGGTGTGTGGTTTTATCGTTTTTTATGTTTCTCGGGTCAGCAGACATCAAAGTGGTTATAATAAGTCAAAATGAATTCCAAGTAGTTTATCTATAAATTATTTAAGATAAAACAAAAGTAATATGACTGTAACTATAGAAAATCATACTTGTTTCTCAGTAAGGGAGGAACTAGTTGTAAGTTACTGTGACTATTCATTTTTATACAAATTCAGGAACACATCGGAGTAAAATGAGGAAATTCACAATCAGGAAACAAATAAGAGTGAGTGAGTGAAGAGATGTGGACTCCTCCTAACAGCAAAGACTTGAGAGCCGATGAAGGTGATTGAGGTGAATATGGAGCACCGCCGGAATGAAAGTGTGAGGGAAACGGGAGATCCCCGAAAGAACCCGCTGACCAACGGCATCGTCCAGCACGATTCCCACATGCCAAAGTCCGGGGTGACCTGACCAGGGATTGAACCTGGATCGCGTTGGTGTTGGCTATAATGACAGCCACATCTCATCGTTGCGCAGGTTTCGTCGGCTCTATCCAGGAGCACTTCGCCATCACTAATATGTAGTCTGGTGCAACCCCGATACCGTTACGTATAGGTATTGGTACGAATTCTTTCTCTTCTTCATTTCTTCACCATTTAAACAATGTTAGGTCCATGTGTGGTAAATAAGGCTGCCTCCCTAATAACCATATGAAGACTTAGAAGTGGGCACGCTCAACGTTAAGTGCAAATCACTAAGTAATATGTGCAAGTGTTTGAAAAGAAGACACTCTAAGTTGGGCTTTCCCCATTTACTTTCTCCAGAGAATAACTTTGACTTCTGTCATTTCTACTATGTCGTCCAATTCATAGGCAGCAGACATAAATGTGGTGTATTCCTTCATTGCTTCTACCATGCTGCTTTCTGTATTACATTATTTATGTACTTCCATCCTGGGCGGGATACACTTCAGAATTATCTTCTTTCCCACTCAATGATAAGAGGAAACAGTGTCACAAACTGAGAGAGCGTGAGCAGCAGGAATACTAGGATTTAGGTTCTCATAGTGCATTATGGTAGCTTTAATTAAGCTTACTTTCAGTACTGTTACATAGAATCTCGTCATAATTAGGTTTATATTATGTAGGGTTACCCCTAGATCAATTGAAGCTATCTGAATACAAAATGGCCTGATGGCATTTTTTATTGCCAACAAAAAATACATAAATCAATAACTTCTCTGATATGACATACTAATGCCATTTTAACATTTAAAGGCAAACTTAAATTGTTTATAAAGTAGCCTTTAAGTTCAATGTATCGCGTATGAATTAAATAAGTTTAGGGGTGCCGGGAACACTTGATAACATTGCCACAAAAGGCAAACCATGAATAATTATTTTTAAGAGAATTGTGTGTAACACTATATTGATATAGTATGTCTTATTATTATGATTATTAACGCTGAATTTTAAAAAACACAAACAGTGGTGAATAAAAATATGCTTACAAATATGTTCTTGCAAAGTGGCCAAGTGATTAGCTCAGTTATTAATATTCTACATTCTACCATGTGTAGTTCGTGTGTCTATTACCGTCACAGAAATATTCTTAGATCGCGTAAATTGCCTCTTAGGGCTTTCTCAGTGTGATCCAATTTCATATAAATACCTACACTCTGTCAGTCGAAGTGAAAGGCCATATATCATACCTTATTCAAAATTAATAGATAGAGACACCCTAACTTCGCGAAAAGATTTCACGACCAGCTGTAGCCCTATTTCATAACACTTTAGCTCATATCCAAATTTGTGATTGGTTCATATAAATGTTACGTTTCTTACGTGTCTGCCCACGAATCAGAGACGTACAGTATCAGAGTAACTGCATTCTGATCGGCCACTCAAATAAGAAAATGTCTTCTCACAGACACACTCCGCCAATAAGCAAAAGGAAAACATCTTGGTACGCTAGTAGGTTTATTTAAATCCAGCATGCGCGGAAATCTTTTCTAGAAATTCGGGTATCCCTATTAATAGGAAATATTACTTTTTCCCTCAATTCAAGGGCATCTCTTCTCATTTAACCTAGGTTGATGCTGCTCCATTAAGCAGCAATAGTTCAGGATCCGTCGAAATGCAAGTTGAATGCAGTGCAGATGATCAGTTTGATTCAGACTTGAGCGTGCAGTGAAGTGTGACATGTGCAGAGTTGTACTTGTGTGTGCAGTTAAGGGCGATCACAATAACGTGTTCTGCAACGGCGTGCAGTATCCCCATAGTGCAGACTGGTGCAATACATGTTGGTGCGTTTCCGCGCTTGGCTGGCAGCGCTCCAGAGTTGGCTTCTAGTGATCCTGCCACACATGCAGTACTCCTGGAGCACCACTACAGTATCTACAGCTTCCGGGCAGAGCTTGAGCCATCTTGCACTATCACTGAAGCATTTATAACAGTCTATCCTCAGCTTCTCTATAGGCAGCAAAACTCCTGAAGAACACCTTCTCCTCTTCGTACATTTTCTGAATACGCTGCAGTATTCCTTAAGTACCGCCACTTCTCTACCTGAAACTTCGGAATAACCGTCTAACAGTACTCCTATAGAACCACTACGTCTCTCTCTCTCTCTCTCTCTCTCTCTCTCTCCTCTCTCTCTCTCTCTCTCTCTCCCTCTCTCTAGCTTCTAGATAGGCTGTAGCACTTCTGTAGTACCACTTCGCCGTCTACAGTTTATTAATAAGTTGCATTACTCCGGAAGCAAAACTTCTTCTCTAGGGGTAACTTCTATACAACTGATAATCCTTCAACATTTTGACGTTGGTATTGTAGTAACTGGAAAATGTGTATTCCCGACACTTTGTGACTTCATTCGAACATCCATTACCACACTAGTAAATTTTCTACTTTCAAATCTTTAACCCATATTTTCCTAAGAATGTCCAATAAAGCTATTAAAACTGCACTAATTCTCAAGGTTCTGCGATAATGCTATATTGAAGTATAATTATAAAATTTTGGTTTTACAATAATATGTATATTAAGCCCTACATCTGGTGTGAAGAAGACGTGAAATAATTAATACATTGTATTTATTGTATTATCAGCTGAAGAAAAAATGTAACATTTTTATAAAGGTATCAAAATTAATAAAACATCAATGTATGCGTATTTCTCTGTGTCGTAGTCAACCAGGAAAGTATTTCATAATTTATGTAATTTACTATTTATGGAGAAGATATGTTAACACTGGAAAAAGGCTTTTTATTTAGAATCGTTCCAATTTTGAACGCAAAATACAGAAATATACAGAAATATACTTATATGTATGTATATATATATATATTAATATATATATATATATATATATATTTGAATTTACATACATATATCCAACAAATTATACTGTAATCAGTAATTTCGTCGTACTTTCCCCAAGAAAGAAAAGCTTATGAGATTATGTTTCTCTGTGTGTGTGGTACATGTGTGCTTTTGTGCATGTATGTGCGTGTCAATGTGTCACCTATCCCATTTCCGAACGCGTGAACCTTATTTTACCAAACTCAGTACACAAATAGTACTAAGAAGGCACACTCAACTTTTATAGTTTTCAAATTCATAGGGCACTTGCTTTCAAAATCCCCACCATTTTAAAATTAGGTTGATATTACATATCTCGGAAACCATTCCTCCAATTAAAACCAAATTTGTGTGCTGACAGAGAAAACTGTAAGTATTTAATTGAGACGTGAATATTGTTGTTTATTAGCCATTTTAGGAAAATAGCGCCACATGGCAAAACTAAAGCTTTTAAGTTATTTCTGGAAAACTTCTCAACCTGTATGTAATTAATTTGATGGACCACGTAAATGTAAGTCAATGAATTAATAAGCCACCTACTTTCAAAATGGCGGGCCAAACTAAAATTGCAGGTTTATTTGTTATAACTACTATAACTTTTCTCAAATCTCAACCAAAAATGTTGTATCTATTACAAGCATCGTATAAGCTAAAGGAATTCTTTTGTATGCGGTTTTGTAAGATATATTAATAAATGACATTCTGTGCAATATCTGGGGAAATATTTGGCCGATTGTTACCAAATATTGCAAACAAGTAGTACGTCATTATATCATATTAACCGATTCCTTTTTTGGTATCGCATTATTCAAAACCGCGCATTAGATTTATTTTCAAAACGGCGCCCATATAGATATTTTAGTGTGTTTATTATATCGGCGAAACAATATACAGTAGATAATTCCAATGAAACTTTGTATGCTGCCTGTATATGTTACAACCAAGATATATTTCCACAAAATATTTTGTCAGCCATTTTGTAAAATAATATCACATGACAAATGAAAAATATGTGATATCTCCGAAAATGACAAGTTCTAATAATTTTGGCAAATAAGTAGCTTTATGGCAGGCCATGAAAACTGATCCACTTTTGTGGAGCTCAGAAACACAGATAGCAGGGAAATGGTGGTTGATATCCCGCCGGGACCTGGAATCTGATTCGGAATATGGGTAACTACCATGTTGTGATGTCACCCGACTGCCATCTTGGAAGTCATTGACCTTTTACCCCTGACCAGTCACCTTTGACCATGACCTTTGACTTTGGCCCAAAAAAATAAAACCACAAAAAAATATCTAAAAACACAAAAAATTCCAAAAAATTCTAAAAAAAATCGATAAAATTTATTAGCGTATTAAAAATTACAAAAAAAAATATTATAGAATTATTAAAAAAAATTAACTTTCCAAATGTTTTACCCACTTCTCTCACCTAAAAAAGTAGTCGGCAAGCCTCCACCACCTTACCCATACCCAGTCAGCCATCTTGGTAGGCGACCGCCATATTGGTATACATCACCTGTCCACCATATTGGAAGCCAGTGGCCAATATAAATTTAATATTGACCCTCTGATTCAAGACCTTAACCTTGACCTTCACTTTAACCTTATTAAGTTGACATTGACCCCATGGTCTTGAATGAACTTAAAAACAAAAAATTCGAAAAAATACATAAACGTCCACAAGCATAATACATTAAAAATACTACCGCCATATTATATGCAGGCCACATTGGCCTGAACCATGATGTGACCTGGGATTGAACGCGGTTTGCCTTGGTAGGAAGCAAGCAGACTAATCGCTCAGCCACCGTGGCCCCGATAGCACCTAACTAATTGAGAAACAATGTGATAATATTATAGTGGTAGTGATGTAATCTATGATGACTGAATTGTAGTAACAAAGCATGGACAAAATACAAGATGGTTGGCATGTAACTCTGAGTATGAAGTAAAGGGAAGTAAGAACAAGTGATATCCAAGGTGGTCTGCCGAACATAGGAGAGAGAATGACAGTTCACCTGCTGGCTATATCGATAGATTAGAAATGTTAGGTTGGGGGGAAAATCGGTAATTAATAAACTAGCACCACATAGGTGATGAAAATGTTAACATAAAATACACTATGTTGGCCTCCAGCAATATATAAACAAATTGCAAATGAAAAAACCTAGAAGAATGGATAAATGGAGGGAGGTAATGATAATAAAATACGATAGATTGTAAGTGAACCAACAAACTAACCAATGAGAAAGATATTTGGGGGTTCAGTGATATGCTGGACGTGGTGCAGTGGGGACCGTTGGAAATTTTAATTTTTTACAAAATTTTAAAATTATTATTTTTTACTTTTTAGTAATTTTTATAAATTTGTAATAATTTTATAAATAGGTTTATAAATAAATTTTTATCAATTTTTGCAAGTTTCGGAACATATTTTTAATCTTATTGGGTAAATTTGGGATATTTTAGGTTCAGGTACATCTAAGGTCATAGGCACAGGGTCAAGTTCAAGGTCACTTGGAATCAATATGGTGGTCGGGTGACGTATTAAGATGGTGGCTGGCCGGCTCTGGTTTTCTGTCCGCTCTAAGCAGAAATATTCAAAATAAAAATATTTATATTTTAAAAATAATATTTTAATTACATTTAATTGTTATTTCTATAATTTTAAAATAAATTAAAAATAACATTTGTAACATATTTTGGGTTTTTTATGTTTTGTGGGTTTGCATGGTCCAAAGTCACCGCGTCACTAACAGAGGTCAAGGTCTAGGCTGATAAGGTGGCTGCCGGCCAACCGGAATGATAGAGCATGAACATATGCTGCCCTTCGCCGGTCCACGTTATTGCCCCCAGCTCATATTTTTTCGTTTTATTCCTCAGTTTCGTGATACTAAAAGGAAACTTGAACACAAACAAATGAGCTGACAGAAAAAATGTATAACCAATAGTTGACTCTCTCAGTGGTATGACGCTATGCATCCATGACGAAGACCAGAGTAGATTTGACGTTCCTGGGTTTTATCACTTGGCAATCATCTCTCCACGCTTCCTCTTGTTAACATAATTTCTCACACTAAACCAATATGTTCCTTCATCCTGTAGGTATTGTGGTAGTAACAACACGATATCAGGGGAATAGAAACAGGCACAAAAATGAGAAAAACATTCTGCTACCCAGTTCTCTTGTCTGTATTCTCAGATTACATTTTCTGACCAGCGTGTAGCTCACTTATCGACTTGTACAATTGACGATATTTGGCCTTTCTTTGTTTGATATCGACAAGGAGCTCCGGAATACGCAGAAGCACTGATTCCTCTTCAATAAGGCATCACATGCAACTAGTGCAGGACCGGTCGAGTGAAATTATAAGGTTTCGCACATCAAATTATTTCACACTAGTCTCAGCTAACTACACACAATACCGATCTCAAGCAAGAACCACTTTGTGCTGTTTGAAGAGAAACACCATGCCGCAAATAACAAGTATGATGAGGTTCAAACGAGGAAATAATCTTACTGCAGCATAGATGGGAAAGTAGGAGAGGCAATGTAGGGGAGGGGTCTCCTTAACACTCGCCACTGGAGGGAGGGAAACAACGTTACACTTATGTTGTTGTACGTACCAAACTTATAACTTCGCTCTCTAATACTGCGCTGAGCAACTTATGTATCACCCACAGTGTTATGGTTTCCATTGTGCTCCACAACACAGCATACATATAGTTTATGGGTGTAGCTACAACGCTGATATTAACTGCCAGGCATGTCGTATAACACATTGATTTAATCCGTGTCGTAACATAATAACTTACATACAATATTCCAACTAATTATGTGACTAATTGCCGCGGGGTTCTACTGAGTGATATTAACTTTGTGTTTAATCGACTAGCAATCACACGTTCATGATTCAAGCTAATAAGGGAAGTCTCCAGCTGAACCTTGAGCCCGGAGGCTGTATCTGGCTCGCTCGGATCTCGACACACGACACACCTAAGGCAGCAGCTCCTCACTACCCGACGTCCCGACATCTTCGGCCTCTGTCGTGGAGAAGGACCCGACACTAGGTTCGCGCCGCCGTGTATCAATCATATTAGCCAACTGGCCTCCTTCCATCTTCAGCGGTGGGGGGTGTTGTATTGCAGTCTTTTGACGCAATCATTGGCGTCCTGGATTTGTTTGAAGTCAAAGGTTGGTTTCATACCGTGACGTAGATGGCAATTTATTAAGGCCCTCTTCATGCTGCCGCGACAAAAGGTAATACGCATGCGGTTAACAGCTCTCGCCCAACCGCACTCGGCCGCTGTTGCTACTGAACTGAACAACTCCAATACTTAGCGCAGCGCCAATAGACTCTCGCGACGAGTTTAGTACTATTGAGCATTTTCTCATTTGTATTTCACTAGAGTACATAAAACACAGTTATTATTTTAATCTTAATTTATCTACATTATCAGGGTGTATTAAAATTTCTTTGAAAAAATAATATTAATATTGCTTTTACTGCCACTAAATAATACATACGTGATGTATTCCAAGAACGGCAGTAATCATTTCATTTAGTTAACTAAGTCAGTCAATGAGCTTGAAGGTGATATAAACGGTTGCATTTCCTACATACGATCTCACGATTACTGCCCGTGTGTTCACTGTTAATTATGCACTTTTGAAACCAACCTTAGAAAAATGCAACTTCCACTGCCTGCTTATATTATAGAGGCTACACTGACTGGCTTGCGCACAGTAAATCTGCCAATGGCGAAGGGAAATGTAGTTCCTAGTGTTAACGTTTAATGAAAAATAATATGTTAACATTTGATAATAATTATATTATTTACTTTGCTGCCTTTTTATAACACATAAAAGTGTTACAATTAGGGAATTTTCAAAATGTATATACTTTTCTAATTAATTTGACAATTTCACGTGACCGAAGCATGAATCAGGTAGCCTGTCGCATGACAATGTTTTTGTACGTATGATGGAGGAGCACACGTCATGCATACAAGTTTATTTTAAGCAGGGCTATGAAAAGAGCTAAGCATAGTGTGAACATTCTATAAGAGAGTTTGATGGGCATGTGCTATGGAGAGTTTCATCTGCATTACTAAAGGATGCGAATAAGTTGCGTGCATTCGAGTTTGTGCTCGAAGCAGGTCTGCCATATTTTGTCATGGGACGCAGTCTTCTTCAACGCTAATGAAATGTTAACTTTACTGCTCTTTCCCACGATTTTCACTTGCAACCTACTTCTTATTCTTAACTCGTGCAGTCGCCATAGTCACTATAGTGAAGACGTTGCAGGTGATGAATATCTATAACTGGTGCAGCACAGGGCACGGGATAAGAGCCCAGTCTTTCTCGTGCCAGCCCTGATATGTGGAGTTTTCTACAGCTCTTTGACGTGAGTGGTTCCTGCGAGTATCTCCCAGTCGCTAGCGCTGAATGCAAGTACAGTGCGGGCCAAAAAAACTACGTGATTACAACACTTGAAACTCAGGAATTAATATGCGACCGAACGGGTTTTTTGTTATTGTGATGGCCACATTTGCTACTCAGCTGCGACTGGAGTTTCATTGTGTTTCCTGAGTAGCGTCAAGGTTAACTCTGTAGTTGAGTACTACGCCCTCCTTCTGCTCGGACAAAACTAGTGTGGCGATTTCCCTGTTTCTGAGGATAAAACAACCGCAGATACGATTACAATGATTCCGTAGTTTTGGTCATTATCTTACATGGACACTTAACAGCGTAATTTTATTTTATTTTTTCGAGAAACAAAATTTTTATGTAACTGCATTTCGATAAATTAACATGATGGACTTTGTACTATACTCTGTACACAATCAGCTCCCATGCTCATTGGCTGACGGCTAGCCAATAATGGAACTTGTAACTATGGTAAGAATGCCAGGGATAATTTTCACCCAAAATGACGCTGGCGAGTGGAAATTCACTAGCCAATAGTAGAGTGTATAGGCGAGTCACTTCTAGGTTGGCGTAACTGCCAGTATATATTCGCATATCTCAAAGGGTTAATTTTTTTCAGAACTTATCACCAAATTTAGCATCTCCGGCAAATACGAGGAATGTACAAAATAACAAACACCTCGACAAACAATTTCATACTATAATTCCAAAAAATTGCTTTTCTCGCATGAAACGCCAGTATTTATTTGGGAAGTAACAAACCACATAAGACTTTTTCTAACTTTCGCTATGCAAAAGTTCGTTCAGATATATGGCGAATGCATAGTGTAATGCAAGCGCTGTACAATAACTTCACTTCACTGACACGTCATTTCTTCTGTAGTACCCCACTATTGTTTCTTGTAAATTGTAGCGATCAACCAGTATTGCTATCATGTACACCACGTCTACAAAGTATTATTTGAGAAAAAATAACTTCTTTGTATTTGTGCTGAAAACAAAACTACCTGAGAATCCATTGCTGACTGAAGAACTTCTAACAGAGTAGGTTTAAACTCGCCAACATAGCCAAACTCATCACCAAGGTTTGGCATCATTGACTATCATATGGTTTCTTCATCAGAGGTAATATCCTTACACTTCACCATGACTGAGGCCAGTGCTGGCTTATAAATGAAATACAGCCACGAAACCAAAGTGCCTGTTGATATCGTGAGCATTTTGCGATCTTCAGACGAAGTGCCTACTGATTAATATAACAGAAACACAACATATATTCAGAACAACAGCAATGTTCATGAGACTCAACACAGAGAAATAGCTCTTCACTACTGGAAATGTCCGTACATTGACGGAAATATTTATTTAAATGTACAATTGTTATGTGGGAAAGGAATCGGTTACGACGAAACATGAAATGAGCTCCGTTAATACAAAATATGGGATATCTCCGTGTTCCTGGAACGAACGATGCCTACATACACTCAAGGTTCGCGTTATTAATTGGAACCAAGCTAAACTCTACAGTATTGTATACACTCAAGCCGACGTCGTTTCTCCGTTGGGTGCAGTATAGCTGTGAAGCCACGCCCTTTCTAACTGAACTGCATGTGATTGGAGCACACAGTTGTGAAGCGTTCCTTTATAGGCGCAAAGTTACCCAGGGCGTGTTAAATAAAGTATGGTCCAATGACAAACATATTGCAAAGGTACACGTGTTTGAAGTTTAACTTGTTCTCAAATAATAACGCGAATATTGCAGGTCTCTAGGACAATGGGATATCCATGACACGTTTAGGTTTTCTAACTCCAGAAAGTAGCATCAGGCACCTGTAACACTAAGACCCATTTTTTACTAAGAAGACCCTATTTTTATGAAGAAGACCCATTTTTACGAAGAAGCCATTTTACTACTACCCATTTTCTTACTAAGAAGTCCTTTTATGAGAAGACCCATATTTACGAAGAAGACCCATTTTTTTTACTAAAACTCATTTTTTTCTAAGAAGATCCATTTTTTACTAAAAGATACATTTTACAGAAGACCCATTTTTTATGAATGAGGCCATATCTACTAGAAGACCTATTTTTTACCTAATAAGAACCCTTTAGAAAAGACCACGAGTTCAATGGAATTTCTGTGGTAAATTATTGAAAGTGCGTCATCGAAAACCACGTATTCGTCATTTTACGGAGAGTTTTGGAGTCTTTTTGCAAACTTTTCCGTAGAACAGCTGGCAATTTTGTATAAGCTATTCCCCGGTCAAGTGAGCCATTCTTGAAACCCCTCTCATTTGGAATAATAGCCAATAAATCTATTTTACTGTAGTCTTAGGCGTTAACTTCTGAAGCGGTACAATATGCACACTGTGTTTTATTACTAACAATCCAATACTTATTTTAAAAAAGGTGTTAAAGAATAATAAATAGCTGAAAGGAAAAGGTATCTAGGGCATGGAAAGTGGTAACTTTACCGTGAACAGCCTATAACAGTATCTTTGTGACGCCATGCCACAAGATGTGACACTTCAGTGCATGATGGTCCTGTTATGACCTCGCCAAGCTCAAAATAAAACTTTCACAAGACTGAAAGGTCACAACAAAAAGGTATTTATATTTTACCAACCACAATCATATCTGGTGTAGAAAATTATATATCATTCTATATCTAAGTGTTCATTGTGTAATACACTTTTCCCTTCATATATCTCCATATTATATGGATAGCCATTGTTAAAACACAACATCCCACTTTGAAACCAAAACGATTTTGTTTTGCATGACATTTTGCAGTTGTGGTATTCATAATAGGCACCATGGATTCATTAATGCTGAGGTCGTTATGAAAAATTTTAATTGCTGCACATTTTTATTAAGTTCTTCATACATTGGCTAAATTTTCCCCAGTTTATTGTCTGTTTGTAGTTCAGTGTTATCCATCAAGTGAAAATATTTCTTGATTTCTTTAAATTTATTTCTTGGCTTAACTTTGGTAACAAGGTAATCTCTACATCTTACGCTGTACCACAGTACATGTATTCTGTGGGAACACAATGATATACACTCAGCAACACCAATCCAAAGTAATTTCCTATATTTTCCAATCCACAAGAAATCCAAATCCTTTCTGATAAGCGTTGGGAGATATGTAATTATTGTTCTATGCTCTAAATACTTTTGGAGCAATATTTAAAAAAATGAATAGAAATCGGTTGTATTTACCAATACCAGCTCTGAGCCTCTAACAGCTAAGGGATCAAAACTTGTATCGCATTTTTTCCATCGTGACGTGTCGTGTCTTTGCGCTATTTCTTTGTAGTTGGATCACTGAAAACACTGAAGAATGTATCCACTTCTGCACATGTATTGGAAGTTTCAGCACCATATGATTGTTGATGCACATCTATCATATCACGTACATATGCCAGAGTGACTTCATTCAGTTGATCTTCGTTTATTTGTCCCTCGTCAGTAAGTTTTCCATCTTCATCAGGGGGAAGCTGGCAAAAGTAAACTACGCCTATACCATTGGCAGGTTCGAAGCCTGATTCAGAGTCATCAGAATCGCTTAGATTCAAGAAATACGTTACTGGATCTTCCAGTTTATTGAATGTTTCGCCATGTAGAATCCTTCAAGACATTGTAACTCTAATATTTACTTGTTCGAAGCCACACAAAAATTAATAAATATTTCACTTTCTGCAGGTGCCACCTTGTAACAAACACACTGTATCTCACTTAGCCAACCATCTGGTATTGCTAGCTTGCGAATAATAAACCTTCAGTAAGACATTATTTTTCATTTCCCTGCTATTGGTGACTGTGCAAGCCTTGGTTCAAAAAGTCGCTTCAGTCATGAAACGTATATGTACTTGTGCCCTTCTTCTAAGAAAGCATATATGTTCCTCACAGAGACGTGTGGGTGCTGTTGCTAGGTATGGTATCTATATCCTTCCAGATAAGATTGGGTGAATACATCCCTGCACCATTCTAGCAGGACGTCACAGTGGACGAGCTACCTACTATATCCCTGCACACACGAAAACTTCATATGCCACGCCAATGTTCCCAGCCGGGAGCAACAAAACCTTTTTATACGGTTACATGAACCAAATGTTTAAAAAATTGGGTTTATATTTTAATTTAATAATATATAAGTATTTCTCCATTTTATTAAAGGGGGAATATGGAAAACTATGAGTTTGAGAATTTTTCACACGTTAGGTGCAGAGCGAACAAAAAAAGTATAGTTAAGGACTAACACAAGTATATCACATACGTGTCAAATTACAAAGGCTTTCACTAAAATTTATTTTCACAAATTATTGACTCATTAAAGCTGACTAAAGCCCAGTATTCTCCATTCATTTGTAATAGCAACATTAATTATAGGTGTTCCTAAATGGGAACACTGACAGATAGAAGGTAATGACATCTACACAGCATCGGATTGCCTTTACAGCTTTCAGGAAATATCTCACATAAGAGAGACTGAGATAACATTTTACTGCAAGCTGTTCATGGGAAAGTGAGAATTTTTGAAGCACTAGTGGCTTTTTCCTTCCAGCCATTGTTTTATCCTTCAATCAACTTTTATAATGAAACACTTCCATGTAAGCAATTAACACATAGTGCATAGTCCACAGCACTTGGAAGTTAACGTCTGATGCTAAAATAAAATATATTATTTGAATATTATTCCAAATGAGAGGGCTTTCAAAAGTGCTCACTTAAGCGTGAATTGCCTAAATCATTAATTTTATTATAAACATAACACAGAGTTATTTCAATTTACTATATAAGTATTTGAGTAATTCTGTGCATTAAAGATGGCGATACATTCAAAATAATATAATTTTTAATTTCAACAAATACATTTCGGGTTATATGTGAGCGCTGAAGTACCTGAACAAACTTATAAGTACTGATACTATTATTCACTAAATATTTGCAGGACAACGAGGATAAATAGACCTGAAACATAAATTATATGTTCTCAACCACTGTCATCATTGTCCAAAATTAGGACAACAAATGACATGAATGGTTAATCCCACGTATTTAAAATAATCAGTATACACTACGAAACTTATTAGTCAGCCATCGTAAGTCGAATACACGAGTATATAATATTAGTTTATAAGAAATATTTTGTAATTAGATTAAATAACGTAATATGCCTGAAACCAAAGTCACGACAACTGGTAGACAACGTTCATATTTAAATGAAGTCTGCATCAGTGTACGTGAATGAAAATATAGCTGTCATGTTTCATAAAACTGCTAAATGGCATCTTATTAACTTGAAAGGATACACTAGCCAAAATCTATGCACGTATGCACAAAGAACAGAAGGCATATTTTATGTAATAAAATCAAAGTTTTTTATAAAATGACATAAGAATTACTCAAATATATATTTAATTATATTACTATTGTTGAATAAAAATATTCGTTACATATCTGTGGTTTCTGATTATGCTGTGTTAAATATAGTTACACACCACGTTCAGTAATGAAAAATTAATTGTTCTTTCACTAATTGTGATACAATACTGTCATTCCCTATGTTTTAAAAATGTGGTGGGTGTAGTGACTCGAGTACAGTACTGTTTAAATTAGAGTAAGATAAAATATGGAGTTTTTTCATTTACAATAAACTAAATATTTGCAGTTAATTGTGGTCATGATAAAGAGAAGAGTAATTGGATAGAATAATACTGTTCGTGTAGACTGTGAACAAAACTATTTGTAAGAAAATATTTCTGCAGTGCAATGCATTTATAGTAAGTAATTCAAACCAAATTAGACACATGCGATCGTCTCATTGTAGCCTAAGTTAGTATAACCTGATATGGAAACACTTTCATAAGAATAAATGAGATCAGAATTCATAATTACTCAGACGAAAGAACAACATGAAAATACCTTTTAAATATTTAAAGGAATAGGATATTGCAAGACAACACAAGAACATATGAAGAATTTAAGACATTTCACATTCAAAGAAAAACATACATACTTAGAATATTTCTTACTTCCTGCTGTCATTGTTTTGATTAGATAGAATTAAAGATTGATGATTGAACTTAATTTCTTTATCGAAGCAAACAACACTCTGACAACATCAGTATAACAAAATATATAATGAATTGAACATAAGTTCTGCACTGCTTGATAATTACATCTTTAATTGTCAGTACTCGGCTAGCTGACATGGTAAAGGCATTACTCTTACTGTTTATATTTCTTAGTCCTCTGGAGTTTAAATGTGCCGGCATTTCAAATGAATGTAATTTCTTTAATTTTAACATACTTGGATGATATTAAAGTAACAATGTAAATAATTAATTTAAAATTCCAAAAGTTGTCTGTTCATTAAACTCACAATTTTATAAGCACTGGAGATAGGCAACGATGTGACATTAATTAGAGAGACCCAGCTTGCGTATTAGCGATGGAGATGGCCGCAGACCAACCATAAAATACACGGGTAAAAAATCAGCATGTTAGCAAGTTGTTCCATTAAATTTGGTAATCATCTGTTCCAGAGGTCGGTGTAGCGCCTCTGCTACATCGGGCTGACGTCGTTCCGTCATCTGTCCTCGGGAATGTAGGCGTCCTTGTAGAGTTATCAAAAAACCTTGCCATCTCGTCCCATGGTTCAACTAATACTCCATATTTATTGTTAAAGGCTTCTACAAATTTCATAGTGAAAGTTCCTTTCCAACAAACAGTATTAACTGCATTGTCCAAATTTCAAATTAAGCGGTACTTGTACAGGACAAATGTATCATCCTCCTAGCTGACTGACCAAAGATATATCAAGTGTATAGCCAGATAACATACACAAATTTAGTAAATATTATAAATAGTCACTGGATCCATATGTGTTTGATGTCAACGGGATGATTACTGTACCTCGACAACAATTTTAAATAACTGTGTGAAGATCATAAACCATAATTTGATTTACCTCAAAATAATTAAATACGTCTGTGATCATAAATATTTTACTCAATAACTTCAAAAATGGTTGATGTTGCAAAGAATAAAAATAATAACACTAACATTTTCAAACATAACCTTGCAACGAAATTAAACAATAAATATGTGAATACTGCTGGAACAACTGTAAGGAACTCTGCACTCCGCTTAATTACATTAATGACTTCAAAGAGGCTTAGCAAATGTCTGCGCTTCTCAATATCGCTGGATATGTCTATATATAAGTTAATCTATTTCATCCTACCTGCCTGCATGCAGCATGTAGTCGAACTTTCAAGATCATCTGATTGAAGGAATACCTTTTTCAACTTCATATTTATTTTTATATTATTTTGACAAGTAATAAATTCAGCACGCAGCCTGTTTACAATTGGCTGTTTTAACTTTTTTTTTTTTTTACATTTGGGCGTGGAGCTATTGTCTATGCAACTTGGTATTTGCTACATGATGTCTGTGCATGTGTGGGTCAACAGCATGTTTCTAATACTTTAATAGACCTGCAATGCTGAAACTTGCCGGTCATGTTGCTCCAAACCTCGGCATGTCTGGTAGCGAAATGAACATTTTATCATTGATGCATGGTGCTTCGGAGTATGAACAATATGTTTGTGTCTGGTACAATACTTTGTTAACAATTAAATGAGCACTTTTTAAATGAATCTTTAAGAAAATCATTGTTCGTAATTGCATGTATGCTAAATACACATTATTGCGGGCTTCCACTTAAGTAGGCCACGAATTAAGTACACTTTTTCTAAATTTGTCGTTGTATGCAGAGGTAAATATTAAATTTATGGCAGTTCATGTTAGTGATTTGAATTTTTTTTGCCTTTATAAACATTAGAGTACGAATAACACATTAGTAATACATTTATGTGTCTAATATTTCCAGGTTTTTACTTGACTGACGTATGAATGAAGTTATTACACCCATGACTATGTTAACTGCACATATGTCGGTAGGATATAAACTAGGGGAAAATTAGGTCTTGAAAAGAATTTTCAAATGTGCTCAATAAATCGTGAACAGTCTAAAGACCTGTGATTAAATTACTCTCAACTAGGTACGTGTAATATACGCTGCTGAACATTTTTCGGTTGACTAACGAAGTACCGTGATAGCAGAACAAACACAACCTGTTGCTGTTCTGACGTCACGAGAGTGAGTATGATTGGCCCGGAACATAATAGTCCACATAAACGCCAATACAGATGGCCAGTAATATTAATAGTGCTGTGTGGTGACTGGACTCAGCACTTTTTGATCATTTTCAGTTTTACAGTTGTGTGTACAATTTTGCAAAAAGTTACAGCAAGGAAAATTTGTGAAAATTATATAAATATGTCGATATTAAAATTGTTAATTTCTGATGCAATTAAATTCAAGTACCTGTTTGAATAAAACGGGAGTTTGAAATTTTAACTGAGTTTATTGTACTCAGTGAGTTTTGGCTTTCCGTAGGATTGAAAGCGATCGCAGTTAACAAGACTATACTGAGAAACCAAGCCACTGGATAAACGTTCCTAGCCAGTCAGGAAAAATAAGGGAAAAGTATTTAAACCTTAATAAGTTGCGATATATATGATGCCACAAATATATCATTATTGAAGAGGAAAATTGGTTTTCCATTTAATTTTATAAATATATTGTAAATTTCCATTTACGTCTGCGTTTCAAACAAATTAACCTGAAAACTGGTACAATTTATATATATATATATAATATATATATATATATATATATATATATATATAATATATTATTGTGTGTGTGTGTGGTGGGTGTGTGTGTGTGTGTGTGTGTTCCCCACGTGTTTACTAACATGTGCCCAAAGAGTGTCTAAACATATTTTTTCCCCTTAATTTTACGACACGTCAGGTTTTAAGGCTCCGAATGTAACCATTACACAGCGAGTATCAAGGATGGGTTCAAGACTTCTATTTTGGATGTACATAATCTTGATTGAGACCTTAATGGATCTTATGTATGTGAAGTAGCCCTGGGTGACGTAAACTAAAAAATCAAAAGAATTTGAATGAGGGCAAATATTAATAGAAAAAGGTATCTTAAAGACAATTGGAATAAAAATCATCAAACATTGCGTCTTCTTCACTGCAATGTTCGAGGTCTCATGGTACATTCACTCCAACCTTGGGTTTGATACCAAATTAGTGGAAATCCTATGAAACGAGATACATTTTCGGAAATAAGAAAATGCATTACAGCCACGTTATTGTCACTCCTTTCCGAACTACCCATACAGATGTGACGTATTTCCCTGTCGTTGTCATGGAAATCATATTTGTCTCAGCTACACTGGTGCTTCAATCAGCTTGCTGCCACCATGCATAAGTTCCGTCGCACAAACTCACTACTTTACTGATTATTATTGTAATTTTCTTGTGACTTCAATTTTTCTTTTATTCGGCAGTACATTTCGCTTTAAAATTTTAATAGCTTATCGCTAGTTAATCTCGCCTCACAAAATGTTTTGATTTCTATATTTTATTTAATAACTCAAAATTGTTAATTAAAAACTCGAATTTTTTATTTTTCTCTAGTTTTTATTTTGTTGATTAAACCTTATTGAATGCTATTCTTACTATCACAATATTTAACTATATATATATATATATAACTCTTGTGGGAAGTGAAACCAAGGCGACACCCTCCAAGTGACGGGCTTTCCAGCTGGGACACATAGGTGCCCGTCATCACTGAACATGACATGAAATAAGATGCTAGGATTGAGGGACGCTGGCAAGCAAGGGAGGGAGAAAGGGGAGTACCCTGAGAAAACCCACCGGCAAGCGGCATCGTCCAGCACGTTTCCCACATGCGAAAATCCGGTACTGAATCCGCCATGTAACGGGACCGGATCGCAGTGTGGGGAGGCGAGCGCCCTAGCCATGCGCCACCACTGCCCCCTAGAAAATTAATAATAATAAGGTTTACCCACCTAAAGTTAACAAAAAATTATATGCAATATTTTTAAAATATATCCTTTTTGTTCTATAAATATAACTCACCAATACACAAACAAACGCATGCATTATTTTAAAAAATGATTTAAAATATTTTTGAGACAAGTTTTATAACTGTATCACCAAACATGCCACTGACATAAAACATGCCAAACTCATGTCACAAACAATGCCATAAAAACTGCAAATAATACAAAAAACACACCACAAGAAAAGTATAAAACAACTGATATACAACAAAGTCATTACAAATGAAATATACCACGTACGCATGCCACAAACAATATAAAACATTCCACAAACCATATCACATGAATCAATCACATACCTTATATACCACAAAAAATGCTGCATTTTCTACAACATTAACACCTGTATGGCAACATGCATCATATACCACAAACCATACACAAAAAAAATCCACAAGTTTACAATAGGTATATAACACATATAAAACAAACACAGCCAAGACATTGTATAATATTTCAATGTTTTCACGAGTTCATACTTGCTCAAAGAATGTTAGATAAACTCAGTAATCTAACATCTAATGCATGGTATTCAGGACTGCTGATTTAGTAGAAAGTTATTTAGCAAGCAATTAGATACTCTCAATTATATGTATATTCCACTTATCGCCTACATTAGAACTTCGCATTTAATAGCTGCATACACCTCATGGGTAACCTGTTAACATGTTATTTGATACAACCTCTAACTAAATAAAGTTGGAGATTGAATATCTCTCTTTCATAACCAATTAAAATCAAGCTAATAATTTTTTTATTAAAAGTATGTATCAATCAACAAATCCAGTCTGTTCTTCGGAGTTAACAGTTAGAGATTCTGAAATATCACCATCGTAGCCAATATCACTGTTAATCCTGATGGAATTGGTGACGATGCATTGTTTCTCCAGCAGTTTTCATCAAGTTCGCTGTATCATAATACCATATCGGAAGCAGCTGAAGTGTAAATTATTCAAATGGGCGTAGTCAACTGTATACTCTGTTACGTAGGAGAGAGAACATTTCATTGGAACATTGACATATCGTCATCATACTTGATGATTGCCGGCCTGTAATTAACGTTGCACAATACAGCGTAGTGTACGGTATATTGTGTACCAACAGGGCGGTGAAAATTGGGAAAATACAAAAATCAATTGAAGTTGTGTTCATACTTCGGGATATAGAAATGATTGATTCTTTGCTTGTCTGGGATATTTGCACTCAAAGTTTTAAGACTGTTTTCATTTGAATATCTTAATTCAAGAAGACAAAGAGCTCTTCCAAACTAACATTAACTCCTCTGTGTCTGTAGATCAACTATTATGATGATGCATGTTACTGTTCTTTACACACACATGCATCGAGACCACATAAGTTATCAGTCATAGTTCATATTTACAACATTCTTCATAGCCTTGAGGCAAAGTACCATGTAATATTTAAATGGTTTTGGAGAAGGATAGGTGATTACTTTAGAAGGACAAGTGGTTGCAGCAAAGAGACAATTTGTTGCAAAAAGACAAGTTATTTTCAAATTCAACAAGTGATTTTTGGTAAACAATAAGTTATTTTTTCAAACGGAAAAGTGATTGTTACAAATGGTCAACTGATTGTTGCGAAAGGAATAGTGATTTTTGTAAAACGCCAAGTGGTTGTTCCGAAAGGGCAACTGATTTTAGCAAATAGTCATGTGGAGTGACCTAATTGGTTTTGGAAGTTATTCCAAAGGAAAGTTTTGAGTTGTATCGCCGATAAACGTAGAGAACAACAAGAACATTACAACACGTACAAAGAAGACAAAATGAACTAATATTGGCTGATACGAGCAGTCTAAAAACAGCGCATTAAGTATTATGTCGTCGGTATACAGCACTGCATTGTTATTGAGTAACTGGTAACCTAAGTCCTTGTTGCAAGGCTATGGATGCGTTTACACAAGTGTTTAATCCCGATAGCCGTTATTGCAATTTCCAAAAAGGAACGGCCAATGTCTGTTTACCTTGACTGTGAGACGCGCCATGTGGTAAGATGTGTATGAATTAGGAACCATATCTTAACCGTTTCATAGTGCACTGTTCATCGAAGGCGCCTTGAGTAGAGACATGAAAAAACCGTGAATTCATTGACCTGCAGGCGAGACTCTACAGTCTTATGCACAAATATGACGATATCAGCTGCACATTGGTTGTAAAAAAATGTTTCCAGCGCAGTTAGTTTTCGGTGAACTGGAAGTAGGTCGAGTGTGTATAGCCGTTTCCTCCAGCTGACCTATGTCATGTCAAGAAGGAGAATGCGTTTGGACATAAATACTTCAATTAACACACGCAGTTACAAGTGACAGTATATATTGTGAGCTAATTGCTTAAGCTTTTTTTTATAACAATATCAATAAGTTGGATTGAAGTAAAAATTACAAAATTAATACTGTTGTATCGAGATAACGATATTTTGAATAGCAGTTATTTTCCGGATCATATATATATATATATATATATATATATATATATATATATATATATATATATATATATATATATATATATATATATATATATAGTCACGAATGTGGGCTGCTTCTCCCTTATTAATTATCATATATGCAACCCACACTACCACATATATATTTTATCGTACTCGCTTGACTGTTTGTACCATTAATTCATCCTTTCATTCCATAAATAAATATTGATAACTTCTCACTTCAAATTTAATTCTTTAATTAAAGAGAACATGTGACAGTAATTGGTTATAAATCTCTCTCTGGACAAAACAATTTATAAAATAGATTCAAGACAATTGAAACCAAAGCATCATTTTAAATTGCATATTATGTCTTTTCTGCGCATTCCTTAACCTGAGTGGCGTTGCTATTTTGGAGCCCATACAACAACTTAACTACTTAAACTAGCGCAGCTCGTCTACCTTAGCGGGTTCCGACTTCACTTTACACGCTCAATTGGAAGCAGTGGAAAACCACTGATTGTTTCAGTGAGAATATTTCACTGATTCAATTAATGATGTAAAACAGTTTCACTGATTGAATAAGTGACGGCCGAATGCAGTGGGGAACTAAATATTGCTTTTATTGAATGTAGGCAAATTATTACGTTAAATTACCATAGTTACGATATTTTATAATTTATATTGTGATATTTACCGTAATTTAAAAAAATTTAAAAAAAAACTTCCGCAGTTAGCCGAGAATGAACACGCGTACCTTTCGAGACTATGCTATTGCCTTACCTCCTGAGCTACCACGCTATGTTAATATAACGGGAGGATAATGTATGTCTTATTATTACACTTCGAACTCGTGTAGTTTTCAATTATATGATCATACTTTACGTGTTTGGTTTGATTAGTAGCGTAAGAATTGTTACAACGAATAGTTCATATGAGTGCACTCTCTTCGCCACTTTAAATGCAGTTTAAACCTTCAAGCAGGGCGCTGTGACGATTACATGAAATGGAAATGAAAGACGTAAAAATAGAATTAAAGACTGTGTGTTCGTATCACATCGTCAAATGGCGTTTTCAAAGACAAAACATATTTTAAAAGTATTTTGTATTTGCTTTATTCATTTATTCGTTGTTATGGTACTTCACTTCATTCGCGCCGTTTAACGGCCATTTTTAAACTATGTTCGACTGATATTTTTTAAACCCAGTTGCTCTGATACATCAGTAAAAAATAATTATCGACGGAGCAAGTTGATCAGATGTTTCACTGGGCCATCAGTCAAAAAACAACCACAGAGAAACAGTGGAAAAAATAACTGACGAATCAGTGGGAAATGTCACTGAATCAATCACTGCAGGAAATATGACATGTTTCAACTGGCTAATCTGATAAATTCACTGAAGTGACAGTTGTAACTGTCAGATACGTTTGACTGATTGAATCAGTGAAATTCTCACTGATTCAGATTTAGAGTACATGCACGTAAGTAAGTGATGGGACCATTCCTACTGCGAACCTAGAAGGCCTTGTCCAGCAGCCAGTCGGCCACGTGAGTTTTAAAATAGGTGGGACAGCCTCACGCCACGCAAGGGATACACGGAACTCCAATAAGCCCTCCGCAGATCGTCAGCTCAACATACACGTCAACATTAAGACAATGTACAATTTTAAACACGACAACATGAAGACACTCAATATACTGCCTATGAAAACATCGCATAGGGGGACCTCATTCCTAATTTTACTGCGAAATGGCGCCAAAGAAAACGAAATAAACACGTGTTCTTTAGACATAATGATAACATGATTACGTGAACAATAATAAAAACTTATATCGACATTCGCGCACGTCAGAGCTAACTTGGCGAGTTACTAGACAGGTACGTCTCTGACCCATCAGAGTTCAGTTGCTGGTATACTAGCAGCTGGTAGCTGAACTTATACACACCATTCTACAGTCAGAGAAAAGTGAACAAAATATTTGTTTCCATAGGGCCATTAATATACTGTATTTAATCGCCCCAGGAAAATATTTGATTGAGTAGAACAAAACTTGAAACAAACGAAATTAATTTTGTTCACCTAACAAAATACACGATTGAATTAACGAAAAGTCTATGTCCGTCCAAAATAAAGTAGATTGTGTAACATATATTTATTATGTGACGTACACTACACATGTAGGCGACCACGTTCTGCGCAATATTTGTGCACTCTAAATCTGAATCAGTGAAAATTTCACTGTTTCAATCGGTCAATTATTCTTAATAAAACCGTCATCGCCCTCAGGCAGTCTGCTATAATAACTACCGGAACTCGTAATTGTCCCTAGTGATATTACAAAACCCTACCGGGCCTGCGACACTTGCCACAGCCCGCCTGACAGTAGGCATCAAGACGGCTAACCAATAAAGAAAAGCTTAAGGCGAAGCTTGAAACTGTCCTCCAATCACGGTACGGCTACCTTACCGCGTCACCTCGTTGCTATGGCAATTATCAACAAATGCTCAGATGTACGGCCACGTGACACTAAACAGATATTGAAAAACTGGCAACACATATAACACTGCGAAGATATAGAACATTTTAATGCACTGTAGAATAACTGTTAAAATATTATGCTGTGTGCAAATAGAGTGAAAATAAACATTAGCATGTATTATGAAATTCCATTCAAATAAGAAAAATAATACCAGTTGCTTAACTCTGCATACAAAACATTGTGTGTTGTTGCGCGGAAAATATGTCCCAAAAAATGCAGCAGTTACAACAGTCAACAAAATATTTTGTTGACTCAACTGTATGTATTTGTTTTGACACTTTATTTGACTGTCTTCTTTCGAAAATACACTTCGAGAGTTTAATGTATTTTTTGTGACAATAAGTGTAGTAACAGTGTTGTTAATACATCTTTTATTCTTAATAATTATATAAACTTCCTGAAGAACAAGTTTCAGTTGAAACGAAAAAGTAAAACAACAGATATTGGAATATTTCACCCTAAATTCAAAACAGAACAGAACATATTAAAATGGCGCCAGTTCCCAGCCGAATCCCCTAACTGGAATCAGTTACTAGAATTTAAAATAAATTTATAAAATAGTCGAAATATAAAATTGGTCGCGATATAGCTATTAAAAACAATTTAAATTTAAAACATAAGCTTAAAATTATTTTGATAAAATTTGAAAGAAAATGTTACATTAAATATTTTAAAATGTGAAAAGTTAAAATTCCTCTGCCTCCACCCTTGATACCCTCACACGCCATCCTCTCCGGAGACAGAGGGGTCGAGGTTGTTGTTTTGTGAGGTGTCGGCCGTGTGTTTGATGTCTGTGTCTGTGTTGTGTTGGTGTCAGTGTAATGTTGTTTGTGTAGGGTGTTGTACACTATATGTGTTGTTCCTTCAGTTTATTTATGCTCGTGTATATCTGTATTATTGAAGTCTGTGTGGGTCATTGATATCAGTATACTGAATATTATTGTTTGTATTGATACGTGATGTATTATTTGTGAGGACTCGAGATTAACATCTAGTAATTTAGAACCTAATATTATACTAAGAGTAATTATTTTTAATACTCTATCTACTATCTAGAATGTAGGTTTTCTTTGATAAGTGATTACATTTCAATAAGGAAAATGTTTCTAGAAACCACTGCAGGTGAACATTACTACAGGAATATATAGGTTAACAATTTTGAAGGATTACTACAGTGAACTTGGTGATTTTAGGGTCCCGGATCCGGGAAGGCGGCAATTCGCCTCGTGCTTGTCTAAATATAAAGAAATTGTTATTTAAATTTGAGGCCAAAACGCTTAAATTTTTATACTAGTTCTTGTGTGACTAAATAAGATATCTCCTCTATTTCTCTCATAAAGAGAAAGGTGAGTCATGTCGTTTCCCCTGGGTCTTGCCATGACTTTGTGAGCGATATCCGGACCCTATACTACTCACCACTCCATCATGGTAGTTGCCAGAAGTCAGTGGGAAACCACTGATTCGCAGTGAAAATGGCCCCACTTGGAATCAGTGAAAATTAAACACTGATTGTTTCAGTGGAAAAATTACGCTGATTGAATTAGTGGTGTGAAAAATTTCACTGGTTCTAAGTGGAGTCATTTTCACTGCGAATCGGTGATTTCCCACTGATTATAATTTAGAGTGGTATTTACGCACGTTGTCCGGTGTTCGATATGTATATATGTATATATACATGCACATTCCTATATAATGAGTAGTCGCCACAACTGAGATTGCTAGACCACAAACCATCCGCGTTGGACTCTTGGTTGGGGTTTGGATACTTACCAAGACGGATTTGTTTTATATATTTATAGCCGAACAAATTCTTACTGTGCCAATCAAATCTTTGTTTGAGGCAACTAAATAAGGGCAACAAAATAAATTGCTCTCAACAACAAAATATTTCATTGCCCTTAAACAAACGATTATTTTTTTTTGCAGCAATCAAACTTAGTTTGATTCAACAAAATATTTCCCTCGGTGCAGCCAGTTATCGAAGGAGTCTATCCACCGGGTTCCAGAGGCAAAGTTATTATCCAGTGGCGGGGCGAGCTACTAAACTCTTGCAGACTAGGTTAGAGGTCTGTGACTTACCAACTAAGAAATATGTTTGATGTAGAATACCAGGCGGATGGGTAATACGGATTTCCAGGGAAAAGTTTAATTGAGGTATTGTTTTTAATTAACTCATTCTAAAGTTTATAGGGCTTGCCAACCATTATGCATCACGTGACACGTGTTTTTAAGATCTATTGTGTTTCTAAAGGTCAGCCAATTAAGTAATATTTTGCAACTGGAGTGTAATTATTTTACAGTTACTCGATATAACGCTGTAAAAATAGGAAACACGTTACGTTATCTGCAAGGCTGTACATAAATTATTCGCGTTATTGCCGGAGATATTCGGTTTAAATGAGATTCGCATCGCGTTTCACTCAACAAACAATTATTTTTACCGACCTAATTATTGTTCTCCATCTGAAAAAGTTAGTGGAATAACGCGTGTGGGTATAATTATCTTTATCTGTAATGCGTGTTCTATAGTGAATTCTTCCTAATTAAGCAAGCTTTATTGCTCAATATATCACTGTACCGGGATTCTAAAATAACGGGTCATTTCCATCAGCGGTAATTTAAAAATGGCTATCATTGTTGCCGAGGTATATAAGAGAGCCCGGAGAGACATCATACCTCACACAAGATCTTCCCTCCTACAAAGAGGAAATCAGGTGAGCTACTTAATGAACTAGCCTGTTATCTTCAATGATGAGGATATTTTACTAATTTTAGTAGGCGATTTATTAGTTCTTTCACATTTCATTGACTGAAATATTTATTTTATAAAGTAAATAATTTTTGAATACTTGCACAGCTGTTACAACCAAATGATTATTTTATGCGAAATTTAGTTTCCGTGGAGAAACGGTTTATCCAATTAAATAAAATATTTCGCAGGATGTAGAAGTGTTTTTTTTTTAATTGACTTACGAAGGTCGTGTAGCCTATACGCTAGTAGACTGAACTGAGAGAAGAATGGGGAGTGGCTTACGAGATAAATTATTTTCAACCTTACATATAAAATTGACATAAGATTTATAAAATATTATCTCGGTTTGAGAACCCGAAACATGATGATATGATGGCGACATTCACGATCCTGCCTTGGCTGAAAACACTCAGTTTTCTTGATGATGATGTTATGTTAAGTCAGGAATACGTTCTTCATCTTATAAAGTGGGTGAAAACTACGCTAAACAAACTGTAAGCCAAGACGTAAGATCGCTGAAGGTAAATTTAAAATGTTTATTATTCCAATGAACAAGACTATTCCTTTGATAAATACGACGTAATTGTGTCTTGGATTGTAACAAGAAGGCAATGATAATTCTTTCAGAAATTTCTGTATTCTTCTGGAAATTGTTCAGTGACATGCAGTTAATGTAAGAAAACGCGATCCCATATTACTGAAAATAGGACTAATCTGTGTTCTTAAGTAGCGCCATCTTGTTTACAAGCGCTTCAGTTTTCTATGGCAAATTTTTCCGGGTTTACACGAACTGTTCTTTGCCTCTGTAACCAGAAAACAATCGTTCCTGAGGTGGTTAGTTATACACAGCCTCCAAGCACCTTACAGGTGCTTACATTACACACTTCAAGCACTAACGTTAGCACGAAATGAAAAGCTACATGTGTCAGAAACATATACCGAACACTACGTGCTCACTTACTGCTTATGTGCGGCTGTGATAGGTAAAGGTTACATTCCAAATCTGAATCAGTGAGAATATCACTGTTTAAATCAGTTAACACTACCTGACTCATTCAACATCCACTTCAGAAATTTAACTGAAAAACTAGTTATAAAAAGACTATTTTTCCTTCTCTTAATTACTCTATGAAAACTTGGTCTGTAGTGCACACTGCGAACTAAATGACCAATGATCTTACCTGTGGGTTAATAATACGCAAACTGTCTTACTGGACTTGGTTGTAATAATTGGTTCATATAACAGTATCCGTACATATAGTCTACAACTACTGGCTCTGACGTTGAAACAGGTGTTGCGTCGACTTACGTAAATCTCGCATTATAATATCTTGTGACGCGAATGCGTCTTTAAATTTGTGACTATATGTGGGAGCCAAAACAGAAAATCCGACGATAACAAAATCGGGGAATACAGATTGGCACAGCAGCTGCGAATCTATCGTCGAAATTATATTACAACACTCGATTGCCAAAGGATCAAAGAATATGTTACGTTGAGTGAGGACTGCGAAGTATTGCGCGAGTGAAAAAAAAAGGGGGAGAGTAAGGCCTAAATTTGAGTTCGTTTCGCCGCATCTCATAACTTCCGAGTAGTATATCTTTAGACTAGTAGAAGCTACGACGCTCGTTTGAGTTTCAATTGACAGCCCACGTCAAGATCAATCGAGTGCGTGTATAAAAAACATTTGTGTGGCGTTGTTATTGTGTAATTGTATGCGTTTAATGTAAAAAAATACGAATACGTAACACAATGTCTGACTATACTCATCAAAAACCAAGTCGAAATACGTAAATTGTATACGGTTGGAAAGATCATCACAAAATCAATCCAGTGATACCCATAAAACCCCATATGATCGAGTGAAGCGGTGCCAGAAAAAAAAATATCAAGGCGTTCGAGTGCGTCAACGTAGACGTATTGCCGCACCTGAGAGCCTTACTTAAGGGGGCCGCCTACCTGACGCGACATGGCAAAGGAGCGAGCGAACGCCAAGGGAGAATTTGGAACGCGCATCAAGTGCCGCATCGCCACTATGCGCCGAGCACTAGACTAGTGCGCAAGTTTGCGTCGAACCGTCTTATCTAAGGGACTTTAAGCGGCGATTACATCATTTTACCGTTAGAAAGTCTAATACAAAGTTCAATGCAGGATAATATGTGAGTTTGGCGTGGATCCGGTCAGCACATTTTGACATATGGAAGTATGAAAAGGCTGTTTTTAGCTATGTTGGAGGCCTTCCAAATAGTTGTTCTAATACGCGTGGTCTCATGAAAGAGACATTCCGTCATCACCTGAAGTTTCTTTTCTTTTCGTAAATTAGCACATTCAGCGCACGTGTAACAGTTTCGTAAAAAAAAAACTGATTTGTCAACACACTGCAAGACATTTCTAGCGCCTAGTAGGCGGTACCTTTAAAGACGGTGTGTAAGGGCGAATGTGTGTGTGTGTGGTTCACAGCAGCATGCAGACGACAATAGCAGCGCTGATTCTCTCGGCGTGCCTGGTGCAAGTCGTGGTGGGGGCTGAAGACAAAAACCAGTTGTCCGTCGGCGACCGTGTCAAGAGGCAACTGTTCTCTGATGGCCCATTCGGCGCTTATCACGCTACGAAGCAGATCTCCGGCCCAGGTGGCGGGGACTTGTCCATTCTGAGAAACGGCCGTCGCAGCGTCATACCTGCCAACCCGCCCTTGAGTAAGTACACTATCTACCTAAAAGTTATTGGGCACCTGTCCACAATGTTTGCTCGGTGGTTGTCACCCCGTTAGAATCTCGTAGGGCCACCTCTTGCAGCTATAACAGCAGTCACCCTGTCTAGCATACTTTCTATGAGTGTTTGCATTACATCCACGGGTATAATACCACATAACAGAGTGCAAATATAGGAGTGTTTAGTGTTGCCACTCGCATTGTAGGACACTTCCTTGTGCATTTGACTGTATCCTGATCAAATGGAGGAACGTAAAAGGCTCGCCACGATAAAGTGAGCACTTTTGAAATCAACCTTAAGGATAAGTCAATGTCCCTACATGGAAATATTTTAACGGGAGCACTGAGTGACATGTGACCAGTAAAATTGGTAACGATGTATGGAAAGAAGTTCCATATGTTAATGGCAAATAAAAAGTGTTAGGTAACTATTTATAATTAATTAATAATTTATTTTAGCTTCTCATTTTTTAACTAATGCAACAAAGTGTAAAAATGAGCAGTTTTGTAACAATTATACAGTTTCACTTGATCAATGCACAAATGAAGTGATGAGGCCCAAGGCAACGCTTATTTTGCACAAGGTGGGAGAATACACATTCGGATATAAGTATATCTTAAGCAGAGCTTTCAAAAGTGCTCATTTTACCGTGAACAGCCTATACTATGATGTATGGCTCTTTATCGTTATACTGACGTAGTAAATTTGCGAGTAATTTCTTATAGTGCATCGCAACCATAGTAACTCAGTGTGGGGATCCAAGACACATCAGAGGAAACAAACGACACTTTAACAGAAAAATAAAATTGATGAGCTACAGTTTCTACTATATCGCAATTTTCGCTCTCCGGTATTACAGGGAATTATAGACGCGTTATTACTTTCTCAAGGCGAGGGTTGGCAACTCTGCAACGACGGTTAACTTGACTAGAAAGGTGCGCATGTGGCCTACGGACTTGCAGTTGCTTAGTAAAGTGAGTACATAGGAAACCATATACTGCAAACTCTTGGGAGGTTAGGATCATTTCATGAGGTAAGACTAGCGTGTGTGATGGAAGCGCGAACTAAACTTTCAGTCTCCGTAATACATTAGAATTAAAATATTTTACTTTAACCACAAACGTTTTACTTTTTTTAATTACAGAAATCTGCACAAATAGTAAAATACAGTAAATATGATTATTTCATGTAAGTATTTGGTTACATTCAATAAAAAGAATATTTAATTCGCCATTGAAGTAGGACGTCACTTATTCAATCACTGAGATAAGTTCACGTCACTAATTCAATCAGTTAAATTTTTTCACTGAAACAATCACTGGTTTTCCACTGATTCTAAGTGGAGCCAATTTTACTGATTCGAGTTGTTGAATTTCACTGCGAATCAGTAGTTTCCCACAGATTCGAATTTAGAGTGAGCTGTGAGTTTTATTTGTCTAAACGTTAGTTCTGTTTTCTGTTACCACCAGATGTTGAACATACAAGTTTCCTCTACTCTACCGGAGTGAGGATTGGAATGATTGCCTTAAAATCAACTAGCTTCTAAATACTTTGCCGTAAAAATGCGGGAGCTCCGTAATTTTCAAAACCTGTTGGCGTATTATACAACACCATCGAAAAAATACTTCATTTATAGAGCTAGTGATATTTCGCAAAAAAAGGAAGAAAGAAAGAAACAAGAACACGCTGTAGACTTGAATACTACAAGCACACAATAGCAGTTTGTCTACTGTTATTGGTTGCTGTCTACTTGAGAAGGCGTTTCCGTATTTGACCGGGCCACTCAGAATTCAGTAACATCGGCACGGCTAATACGTGATTCATGAGCAGACAGTTGACACGTGTCAACAAGTAATTCAGCCAATCAGGATAGGTAAATGACCTTACAGTGTTTCGAAATATAACTTGTATTGGGATCTTTTCGCGAAATTTCACAGCCACCATTCATTGATTTATAGGCAATTGTTACCATACAACAGATCGACTCAGTAGTCATTTTGCGGTATGATAATTTTTATGACATTTCTCATCTTCGGTATTTTTAAACAATCGGTAAAGTATTTAATTATTTCGTGAATGGCAAGGTTGGTCTAATTGACCCCTTAACGTGGATAATTAGAGAGACAATAATTTTCGTTTAAATTATGCTGACATTATATTCATGAGACCAAAATAAAAGCGATATAATGAAAGTAGGGTTTCTACATGTTCTCAATAATTGTAAACAAAGGAAATTTGACGTGGGTATTAGTCAGGTAAGGTTTGGAAAATATTTCCGGTTAATTAGCTGCATTTCCTATAAAGTACTCCTCTGTCTAGTTCAGCTTATTCTCTTTATGGACAGTGCTGTACAGTACGATGCTTGACACTTAGAAGACTATGCTCGAGTGCAGCGCGAGCAAAGCTAGTTTGAAAATTTCTTTGTTGTTTGGGGAACAAAACTCTCATGGTTGTGCAGTCTTTGATAGACTAGTATTTAACACGACCTCACAAGAACACAACAGCGCAGTAACAATGATATTGCTAACCATATAATTTATTTTTATAGCCACTCAAAGCGACATGATTGTAAATACTTTTGTACGATAAAGGACATTTGATTGGTTCAATATCAGCTCGGCTCTCCATCGCTTGATGACGGGCTAGTAATGAACGCTGTAAAGTGTCCAGTGTGGTATGGACCAATAGGACGACGGTGAATTCTTATACATACACCAACATAACCGGTGTTCCTGCAAGAGTGGATATAAGTGACTCGCTTCTAATTTGGCTTGAGTGCCAGTAAATGTGTGCGGACCTCAATGTGTTAAAGCCCAGTATATAGTGTCGTATGTTGCGGATATTTTGTATTACTATATCTGAGCACAATACCTTCATCACATTGTACGCGATGGCAAGACGTAGACTAACGTCAGAAACTTTATTTGGGACACTAGAATTCAAGCGAAACTGTTTGCATACTTTTAATAAATAGTTTATACCATAAACTGTAAGGGAAAGGTTGTTTTTGTTCCTTTCGTAGCTTGTAACACAAATGCATTTTGCGTCGCTTAGACTCTAATTCTACACTTTGAACCTGCCTATAACACTCTTGTGTAGGAATTTGAGTGTTATATTTTGAAAACTATAATGATTTGACAACTAACAACTACATTAATGTGGCATTTTTCGAAACCTCTCTCAGATAACCAACTTCCAATAAAAATCAGAATTACCACCTTAACTGAATACCAAAACTTCATTGGTCATCTACTGCTTAGAGTAAGATAAATAAAGGAGGAAAAAAAAATAGGATGGGGTGCAAGATTTCATTAAAAAGTGGTGAAATAAATAAATAAATTTTATTGGGCATATATTTTGTTGCGTTTTTCGTAGTCAATCTAGGCAATCAAAGTCCAGTCAAATTTGTACTCTGTTCTACCACACCATTGCAGTTTGACTTCAGAGACATGTTAGACTGTTTGATTGTACTTTTCAGGTGGATCAGATATCATTGCGCGAGGTCTGCGCTGTTCCGGCGAAAAGCTTAACCACTACGACTGGTGCAAGTCGTGCCTCTGCTGGAATGGCAAGTGGTTCTGCACTGCAATGTGGTGCCACGACTGGAACTCTGATGTACAATCTCCAGATGAAGGCGAGACACCGGAAGTTACCGAACCCGAAGTTGAAACCATATACGAACCCGAAATCGACGTCGAACCCGATATCGAACCTGAAATCGAACCCGAAGGCGAACTCGAACCCACGACTGAGTTCGAGACTGATGAAACTCCAGAAATCGATGACATCGAAGACACTCTAGAATCCAGAAAACCTCGACCTGGACGGATTTATAGTTACGGTTCTCCGGTAAAGTACACCCGACAAAAACAACTCCGCCCATTTAGATATTATCGCCCTTCTCGAGTCTATCGCGCTTCTAGAATCTATCGCCCGGCTCGGCAAATACGCCAGTATCGACAGAAACGCCCCGTTTCAGCTGCCCTTCGTAAAGCAAGAAGGCTTGTGTGATTTACAGGAAAAGGAATGAATAATCAATCACTGTTGAAATTATATATCAACCCGAGCATTTGCCATAAAAACAAAATTAATTTCCTGTTTTCAAAAACAAATGTTCTCATTAACATTTAAATATATAGTTACTTAGATTTAATCTCCGGATTTCCAAAAAAATAAAAGTTATTATTTAATTTATATTTGTTCTAAATAAATCCTTTGTAACACTGAACAACACAGATTCTTAATAAAGTGATTCTGGAGTGTGCCGAAGATTCAAATTAGTAGTTATTTATCATCCTCTCTATCCTAACATAGCCTAGTATTTTCCTACTATCGTCTCTCAAGACTTAGATGTTAAGATTCGCCCAAATCTCATCACTCATTCTTTTTTCATTGTTTCTTTTTTGAAATATCTCCATTAATTATAGCTAAGGTTATTTCATCACGGAGGTGTTATTTTTGTGGCTAACCGAAGAGTATGTTCCCCACGCAATTCTAAATACTTTTATTTTAAATCAAAATTTTAAGCATTTTTTTCCCCACAAAAATAGCAGTAGATAGTCAAAAAAATCTCCAAAATAGTACAATTCTGTTGCTGTTGTTTCTTCGATATTTAACGCCGCAATAAAAGATTTCTTATTATCCTAATGCATGTGATACATTCTTTCATTTTACATGGGTCATATTGGACCAGCACCTAAAACGAAATAAAAAATTTAAATAATAAATGTATACTTGTTCATTACACAAACCCGCGATTGTCTCTTGTCAACAAATTAATTATATAATTTATTTGGACTCTTGTTATAGAGATCACCATCTTCTATAAAAGTATGCATTTTTTACCATGGCTAATATATTTCTACTTCACTCACTCTTGCTTTATTCCTGGAATAAACAAACCCGCATATGTTAGTCTTCCGTGACAAGTTAACATTTGAATTGTATTGAGTCTAGCACGAGTAGGTTCAAGTGTGACAACGGATTGTTCAGGCTCTGTTACATACTTAGTAAGGGATTTTCCTACGTAGTGTAAGATATATTGCTTAAAAATGATCGGCTCTCAAGACCTCGCAGTTAAGAGCCGCCCAAATATCTCCACTCTACTCGAATAATTTTTCCTTATGAATCAGTGAAATTAAATGTAAAAATAGCCGTCTGACATCGTTTAAAATTGGCCGTTTAATAACGTGTAGTAACAGCGAATGAACAAATAACATTAATACAAAATATTCTCTGAAATGTGTTTCATCCTTCAAAACGACAGGAAATATGACCACACAGCATTTCATCTCGTTTGTATGTCTTTCATTTCGGTTCCATGTAATCGTCACAGCGCTCTGTTTGAAGGTTTACACTGCAACTAATGCGGCGAAGAGAGTGCACTCATATGTACTATTCGTTTTAATAATCCTAACGGTACCAATCATACCAAACATGAAAAAGGCAACGTCATAGAGCCGAAGGGTGCGCGAGTTCATTCTCGGTCACCTGCGGAGCTTTTTTTTTTACTTTTTTAAATTACGATAAATTGCTCAATATAAATATTAGACTAACGGAAATGTGTTTATTTCGCGTAATTATTTGACTACATACAATGATAGCAATATTTAATTCGCCATTGAAGTCGGCCGTCACTTATTCAATCAGCGAAACTTTTCAACTGAAACAATAAGTGGAGCCATTTTCATTTCGAATCAGTGTGGGATATCGCCAGACCTTATCCTGACCATGTGAGTAATATTCGAGCACGGGATGGGGAAAAACCAAGATCTCGGCTCAATTAATGAGTGCCAGATGTTTGGAGGCTACACGTATGAGGAGCTTCACCTCCGAAGTCGTGCAGGCTGCCGTGTCGAGAGTAATGCCTGTCAGCGGATTCAGGTTCAGGGAGTAGGTACCCAAAAAATAATAATTCTATATTTCTACAAAATATTTTCAACTCGTACGCATTGTATATCAGACATTTTCTTCAAATTTCCCCCAAGGACGTAGCAAAATGGAACAGAAAGTTCCAAAAGTCAAAGCTCCATTAAGAGAAACGAACCCTCGTAAAGAAGAGCAAAAATTGACACGATACTTTGAAATGACACTTACTCTTAAAGCAAATTTGTAAGATCTTATAATCAGTCAAATCCATGAGTGGATTAAAAATTTTTTTATTTTGGGTTCATTTATTTGCTGTTCATTAAAGTTGCAATTGACATCTCTGGGACATATTTTCATGTTTCACACATATTCATAATCACCGAGATATGGATATATGACAAAAAAACATTAAATATAATAAATTGGTATAGCCACAATAGTGTAGGAACTTCAATAATTAGTACAAGAATTTGGGAATGAGGATACCACACACACAAAAAAACACACACACACATATCCATTATATATATATAATTGACATATAAGTCTCCGTGCTAACAACTTGGAGAAAAAGGAATTGAAGTAAATATTGACTACCCGCCAGGCGCTGTGATTCTCTATCCGTACAGCAGTTCACAAAAATACTGTCAAATTGTTATATTTATGAATACGGTTTGATTATACTGCTGGCCTAGTACAAAGTTCCGCCTAAATTCAAGACGGCAAGCTACTTTTTTTTGTCAATTTATATATATTTTCGATAAATTTCTCATTTTCACAAAGATCAGAGAGTTAATAAATTATGTAATTTCTCTTATAGGTCACCAATATTTACAAGTGGCCAAAATTAAAGAAAAAAAAATTGGTAACAGAAACAACACTTTATGTGGGCAAATTTCAATTGAATGATTTTCCAAGAGATTTAATAAATAATTAATGGCTTATACAATGATTACGAGGCCAACCAAACAAGACTAACTCCAAAAGGTTATTGGTACTACCCAGCAATAAGTTGTTTTTCATATGTTAACTGGCTTGAAAGTTCCTAAAATGACATGCAGCAATGTTGGGATAACACACACATTTCCACATTTTTAAAAGCTTAGCGCTTTGGTAGCAAACTCTTTAAGTAAAATGGAAAATATTAAAATGTACTGTCAATTAATTTCCTCAAGGTGCTAACATTCTCAATTAAATAAATTATCAAAGTCTTCTCACCGTCTTGGCTCCCATCTCCTCTCCAGTACACCAAGTGTGCCTGCTACAAATGCCATATGAGCTATACTGGAAATTCGTTAATAACTGATCACTTAACTGATGGCATGGCGACTCCCTCTGGGGCGTGCAGATCCGACCCCAAGCCAGTGGTGCACCAATTATTTATACAATCCACATTGCATTAGCTCCAGGAGGGGTTAGCAAAATTAACAGCCAAGGGAATTAGACATAACAAAGCAGGGAAAAAGTTCGTTAAAGAAGTATTACTCACTATAGGGGTTAATGTAATGGCAGCCAATGGCGTTTATTTGTGCTCACACCTCACATAACTCCCAGTGTATAAACAGGGTGTAGGAAGTGACGGTACAGTGATGGGAAACCGCACACACATGTCAATGTGCTTATTGGACGTGACTACAGCCTCATAGTTCCTCGGAGCACCGCACGTACATGACCACCAGTGACCAAGTTGCCAAGCGCCTGCCATATGTGATGGTGTCAAGCAGGTGGAATGTCACTGTGCCGGATTGCTGTGGAAATCGATGCCAGTGGGGAATCTGCCGAATTGGTGCAGCCCACCTCGAAGTTGAGTATGATACATGTATGAGATCCTTGTGAGATAAACCCAGCCCACTGATTTGTCCATAGTGTAGGACTTTGTCAGATTTTGACGTGAATATAAGATCAAGTAGAGTGTCCGCGTTATTAGTATGGTGGGTGGCTTCAAGTGGACAGTATACTAGATTACATTAATATAAGAGATTATTAAGGAGCAATGTTTTACATGATTCAGTCTGGACCATATATAAGGCCGTTTGTAAACAATGGGAATCAGTAATTTTTGTCTATAAATATATACTCAGATTTTGTGCAGTAAGTACTAGGAGAGCTGCAGATAGTTTGAACTGAAATAACATTGTGCACATTAACTGCCACGCCCCGCCTTGTTAACCTTGTCGATCAACTCTGTATAAATTATTACCCGGCAAGTCAACAAGCCATGTTTCCGACACTAATATTGCATGAGTATGTAGAGGACTGATTATAGCTCTAAACTCGTCAATGTGGCTGAGTAGTACATGACCGTTGGCATGTGTAGCGTGGAAAGGCTCTTGGATTGCAAAGCTAGTCTCTGAGTGAGTGTAGAGCTGGTGGTAGCTGGGAAGACCAGGAAACAAGCAGACTATTTCTTAGGCGACTGTTAGCAGGAGGTCCGGAGCGAATACACCCACGTCGGTAAAAAAAAATAAGAGGACAAAGAAAGATAACTTTGAAATAGTTAACAAACATCGTTTTATGGTGAACTATGTGTACGTAGTAGACATATGCATATGAAAGTGTTCAGGTATAATGAAGAAAAGATTTGATTATTGGGATAAATTTTATGTGAAGACAACATAACATATAAAATTAAAACAAACACAATTATTGAAAACTGACTAACATTTCGTCATTCTGACAACCCACATTGGCTGATGGCATAAAATTGCTACTTAACAATATCCTTAGTGGAAACAGTAGAAAAGACAATGTAACAGACTATGGAAACAATGTGTTGGGGTATATAATATTTTTATTTCACTCTCTTGATCCCATAGTCTGTCTAGAGGACAACTTGGACATGGAATATGTCGATTTGTTACGAAAATATTTTAAGGAGAAGGAATGACCACAGAAAATTACTAGTGTTCACAAACGAAGCCAATATAAAATTTTCCACTAAACACAGATGATTCCACATTATAAAATATGATTATGCTATCATAACCAGTTACATTTGTAAATCAATATTTTTTATTAATCACTGTGAAATAACATAAAGCGTGTAAGTATATATGTGTCAGAGTAACAATAGTCCCACACCTCAAAATATAGGTTTACCTTTACTGTGAAGAGCTCGACGTGTGCAGCACTATTCTCCATAGACCGTTTGTCATAGTGTCACCACAGTTAATATAGGTTTACCTTTACTGTGTAGAGCTCGACGTGTGCAGCACTATTCTCCTTAAACCGTTTGTCATAGTATCACGGCAGATAATATAGGCTTAGCTTTACTGTGTAGAGCTCAATGTGTGCTGCAAACCTCTCCATAGCCCGCTTGTCATAGTGTACCTCAGTTAATATACGTTTAGCTTTACTGTGTAGAGCGCGACGTGTACTGCACCCCTCACCCTAGCCCGTTTGTCATAGTGTCACCGCAGTTAATATAGATTTAGCTGTACTGTGTAGAGCACGACGAGTGCTACAAAATACGCCATAGCCCGTTTGTCATAGGGTGTCCGCAGTTAATATAGGTTTAGCTTTACTGTGTAGAGCGCGACGTGTACTACACACTTCTCCATAGCCCCTTTGTCATAGGGTCACCGCAGTTAATATAGGTTTAGCTTTATTGTGTTGAGCGAGACGAGTGAAGCAACCCTCTCCTTAGACCGTTTGTCATAGTGTCAAAGCACTAAAATAGGTTTAGCTTTTCTGTGTTGAGGGCGACGTGTACTCCACCTATCTCCTTACATCGTTTGTCATAGTGTCACCGAAGGTAATATATAGGTTTAGCTTTACTGTGTAGAGCGAAACTTGTACTGTACCCCTATTCTTAGATCGTTTGTCATAGTGTCACCGCAGTTAATATAGGTTTATCTTTACTGTGTAGAGCGCAACGAGTATCACACACTTCTCCATTGCCCGTTTGTCATAGGGCTACCCCATTTAATATAGGTTTAGCTATACTGTGTAGAGCGCAACGTTTATTACATACTTCTCCATAGCCCGTTAGTTATAGGGTCACCGAAGTTAAAATAGGTTTAGCTTAACTCTGTACAGCGCGATGTGTACTACACACTTCTCCATAGCCCGTTTGTCATAGGGTCACCGCAGTTAATATATGCTTAGCTTTACTGTGTAGAGCGCGACGTGTACTACACACGTCTCAATAGACCGTCTGGCATAGAGTCACAGCAGTTAATATATGTTTGCTTTAGTGTAGAGCTCGACGTGTACTACACACTTCTCCATAGTCCGTTTGTCATAGGGTCACCGCAGTTAATATAGGCTTAGATTTACTTTGTAGAGCGCGACGTGTACTACACACGTCTCAATAGACCGTCTGGCATAGAGTCACAGCAGTTAATATATGTTTGCTTTACTGTGTAGTGCGCGACGTGTACTACTCACTTCTCCATAGCTCGTTTGTCATAGGGCCACCGCAGTTAATATATGTTTGCTTTACTGTGTAGAGCGCGACGTGTACTACTCACTTCTCCATAGCTCGTATGTCATAGGGCCACCGCAGTTAATATATGTTTGCTTTACTGTGTAGAGCGCGACGTGTACTACACATTTCTCCATAGCACGTTTGTCATAGAGACACCGCAGTTAATATAGGTTTAGCTTTACTGTGAGGAGTACGACGTGTGCTGCACTATTCTCCATAGACCGTTTGCCATAGTGTCACCACAGTTAATATAGGTTTACCTTTACTGTGTAAGGCTCGTCGTGTGCAGCACTATTCTCCTTAGACCGTTTGTCATAGTATCACGGCAGTTAATATAGGCTTAGATTTACTGTGTAGAGCTCGGCGTTTGCTGCAAACCTCTCCATAACACGCTTGTCATAGTGTACTGCAGTTAATATACGTTTAGCTTTACTGTGTAGAGCGCGACGTGTACTGCACCCCTCACCATAGCCCGTTTGTCATAGTGTCACCGCAGTTAATATAGATTTAGATGTACTGTGTAGAGCGCGACGAGTGCTACAATATACGCCATAGCCCGTTTGTCATAGGGCCAACGCAGTTAATATATGTTTGCTTTACTGTGTAGAGCGCGACGTGTACTACACATTTCTCCATAGCACGTTTGTCATAGAGACACCGCAGTTAATATAGGTTTAGCATTACTGTGAGGAGTACGACGTGTGCTGCACTCCTCTCCATAGCCCTTTTGTCATAGTGTCACCACAATTAATATAGGTTTAGCTTTACTGTGTAGAGCGCGACGTGTACTACACACTTCTCCATAGCCCGTTTGTCATAGGGTCACAGCAGTTAATATAGGCCTAGCATTACTGTGTATAGCGCGACGTGTATTACACACTTCTGCATAGCCCGTTTGTCATAATGTCACCGCAGTTAATATAGGTTTAACTTTACTGTGTATAGCGCGACGTGTATTACACACTTCTCCATAGCCATTTGTCATAGGGCCACCGCAGTTAATATAGGTTTATCTTTACTGTGTAGAGCGCAACGAGTATCACACACTTCTCCATAGCCCGTTTGTCATAGGGTCACCACAGTTAATTTAGGTTTAGCTCTACTGCGTAGAGCGCGACGTGTGCTACAATATTCTCCATAGCCCGTTTGTCATAGTGTCACCGCAGTTAATAAAGGTTTAGCCGTACCGTGTAGAGCGCGACATGTACTACACACTTCTCCATAGCCCGTTTGTCATACGGTCACCGTAGTTAATTTAGGTTTAGCTTTACTATGTGACGCGCGACGTGTGCTACAATATTCTCCATAGCCCGTTTGTCATAGTGTCACCGCAGTTAATAATGGTTTAGCTTTACTGTGTAGAGCGCGACGTGTGCTACAATATTCTCCATAGACCGTTTGTCACAGTGTCACCGCAGTTAATAAAGGTTTAGCTTTACTGTGTAGAGCGCGACGTGTACTACACAATTCTCCTTAGCCCGTTTGTCATAGGGTCACCGCAGTTAATTTAGTCTTAGCTTTACTGTGTAGAGCGCGAACTGTGCTACAATATTCTCCATAGCCCGTTTGTCATAGTGTCACCGCAGTTAAGAAAGGTTTAGCTTTACTGTGTAGAGCGCGACGTGTACTACACAATTCTCCATAGCCCGTTTGTCATAGAATCACAGCAGTTAATATAGGTTTAGCTTTAATGTGTAGAGCGCAACGTGTATTACACTCTTCTCCATAGCTCGTTTGTCATAGGGTCACCGAAGTTAATATATTTTTATCTTTACTCTGTACAGCGCGCTGTGTACTACACACTTCTCCATAGCCCGTTTGTCATAAGGTCACCGCAGTTAATAAAGGCTTTGCTTTACTGTGTAGAGCGCGACGTGTATTACACACTTCTGCATAGCCCGTTTGTCATAGGGTCACCGCAGTTAATATAGGCCTTGCTTTACTGTGTAGAGCGGGACGTGTTTTACACACTTTTCCATTGCCCGTTTGTCATAGTGTCACCCCAGTACATATAGATTTAGCTTTACTGTGTAGAGCGCGACGTGTATTTCACACTTCTCCATAGCCCGTTTGCCACAGTGTCATCGCAGTTGATATAGGTTTAGCTTTACTGTGTAGAGCGCGACGTGTGCTACAATATTCTCCATAGCCCGTATGTCATAGGGTCACCACAGTTAATTTAGGTTTAGCTTTACTGCGTAGAGCGCGACGGGTACTACACACTTCTCCATAGCCCGTTTGTCATAGGGTCACCGCAGTTAATATAGGCCTAGCTTTACTGTGTATAGCGCGACGTGTATTACACACTTCTGCATAGCCCGTTTGTCATAGTGTCACCTCAGTTAATAAATGTTTAGCTTTACTGTGTAGAGCGCGACGTGTATTACACACTTCTCAATAGCCCATTTGTCATACGGTCTCCGCAGTTAATATAGGTTTAGCTTTACTGTGTAGAGCGCGACGCGTATTACACACTTCTGCATAGCCCGTTTGTCATAGTGTCACCGCAGTTAATCTAGTTTTAAATTTACTGTGTAGAGCGCGACGTGTATTACACACTTCTCCATAGCACATTTGTCATAGGGTCTCCGCAGTTACTATACGTTTAGCTTTAATGTGTAGAGCGCGACGTGTACTACACACTTCTCCATAGCCCGTTTGTCATAGGGTCACCGCATTTAATATAGGCTTAGCTTTACTGTGTACAGCGCGACGTGTGCTACAATATTCTCCATAGCCCGTTTGTCATAGTGTAACCGCAGTTAATATAGGTTTAGCCGTACTGTGTAGAGCGCGACGTGTACTACACACTTCTCCATAGCCCGTTTGTCATAGGGTCACCGCAGTTAATTTAGGTTTAGCTTAACTGTGTGACGCGCGACGTGTGCTACAATATGCTCCATAGCCCGTTTGTCATAGTGTCACCGCAGTTAATAATGGTTTAGCTTTACTGTGTAGAGCGCGACGTGTGCTACAATATTCTCCATAGCCCGTTTGTCACAGTGTTACTGCAGTTAAGAAAGGTTTAGCTTTACTGTGTAGAGCGCGACGTGTACTACACACTCCTCCATAGCCCGTTTGTCATCATGCCACCGCAGTTAATATAGGTTTAGCTTTAATGTGTAGAGCGCGACGTGTGCTACAATATTCTCCATAGCCCGTTTGTCTTAGTGTCACCGCAGTTAATTTAGGTTTAGCCGTACTGTGTAGAGCGCGACGTGTACTTCACACTTCTCCATAGCCCGTTTGTCATAGGGCCACCGCAGTTAATATAGGTTTGCTTTACTGTGTAGAGCGCGACGTGTACTACACAATTCTCCATAGCCCGTTTGTCACAGTGTCACAGAAGTTAAGAAAGGTTTAGCTTTACTGTGTAGAGCGCGACGTGTACTACACACTTCTCCATAGCCCGTTTGTCATAGGGACACAGCAGTTAATATAGGTTTAGTTATACTGTGTAGAGCGCGACGTGTACTACACACTTCTCCATAGCCCGTTTGTCATAGGGCCACCGCAGTTAATATAGGTTTGCTTTACTGTGTAGAGCGCGACGTGTACTACACAATTCTCCATAGCCCGTTTGTCATAGGGCCACCACAGATAATATAGGTTTGCTTTACTGTGTAGAGCGCGACGTGTACTACACACTTCTCCATAGCCCGTTTGTCATAGGGTCACCGCAGTTAATATACGTTTGTTTTACTGTGTAGAGCGCGAAGTGTACTACACACTTCTCCATAGCCCGTTTGTCATAGAGTCACCGCAGTTAATATAGGCTTAGCTTTACTGTGTAGAGCGCAACGAGTATCACACACTTCTCCATAGCCCATTTGTCATAGAGTCACCGCAGTTAATATAGGTTTGCTTTACTGTGTAGAGCGCGACGTGTACTACACAATTCTCCATAGCCCGTTTGTCATAGGGCCACCGAAGATAATATAGGATTGCTTTACTGTGTAGAGCGCGACGTGTACTACACATTTCTCCATAGCCCGTTTGTCATACTGTCACCGCAGTCAATATAGGTTTGCCTTACTGTGTAGAGCGCGACGTGTACTACACACTTCTCCATAGCCCGTTAGTCATAGAGTCACCGCAGTTAATATAGGCTTAGCTTTAATGTGAAGAGCGCGACGTATTCTACACACTTCTCCATAGCCCGTTTGTCATAAGGCTACCCCATTTAATATACGTTTAGCTTTAATGTGTAGAGCGCGACGTGTACTACACACTTCTCCATAGCCCGTTTGTCATAGGGTCACCGCATTGAATATAGGCTTAGCTTTACTGTGTAGAGCGCGACGTGTGCTACAATATTCTCCATAGCCCGTTTGTCATAGTGTCACCGCAGTTAATAATGGTTTAACTTTACTGTGAAGAGCGCGACGTGTGCTACAATATTCTCCATAGCCCGTTTGTCACAGTGTCACCGAAGTTAAGAATGGTTTAGCTTTACTGTGTAGAGCGCGACGTGTACTACACACTTCTCCGTAGCCCGTTTGTCATAGGGTCACCGCAGTTAATATATGCTTAGCTTTACTGTGTAGAGCGTGATGTGTATTACACACTTCTGCATAGCCCGTTTGTCATAGGGTCACCGCAGTTAATTTAGGCTTTGCTTTACTGTGAAGAGCGCGACGTGTATTACACAATTCTCCATAGCCCATTTGTCATAGGGCCACCGCAGTTAATATAAGTTTATCTTTACTGTGTAGAGCGCAACGAGTATCACACACTTCTCCATAGCCCGTTTGTCATAGTGTCACCACAGTTAATTTAGGTTTAGCTCTACTGCGTAGAGCGCGACGTGTGCTACAATATTCTCCATAGCCCGATTGTGATAGTGTCACCGCAGTTAATATAGGTTTAGCCGTACTGTGTAGAGCGCGACGTGTACTACACACTTCTCCATAGCCCGTTTGTCATAGGGTCACCGCAGTTAATTTAGGTTTAGCTTTACTGTGTGACGCGCGACGTGTGCTACAATATTCTCCATAGCCCGTTTGTCACAGTGTTACCGCAGTTAAGAAAGGTTTAGCTTTACTGTGTAGAGCGCGATGTGTACTATAAAATTCTCAATAGCCCGTTTGTCATAGGGTCATCGCAGTTAATATACGTTTAGCTTTACTGTGTAGAGCGCGACGTGTTTTACACACTTTTCCATTGCCCGTTTGTCATAGTGTCACCCCAGTACATATAGATTTAGCTTTACTGTGTAGAGCGCGACGTGTATTTCACACTTCTCCATAGCCCGTTTGCCACAGTGTCATCGCAGTTGATATAGGTTTAGCTTTACTGTGTAGAGCGCGACGTGTGCTACAATATTCTCCATAGCCCGTATGTCATAGGGTCACCACAGTTAAATTAGGTTTACCTTTACTGCGTAGAGCGCGACGGGTACTACACACTTCTCCATAGCCCGTTTGTCATAGGGTCACCGCAGTTAATATAGGCCTAGCTTTACTGTGTATAGCGCGACGTGTATTACACACTTCTGCATAGCCCGTTTGTCATAGTGTCACCTCAGTTAATAAATGTTTAGCTTTACTGTGTAGAGCGCGACGTGTATTACACACTTCTCAATAGCCCATTTGTCATACGGTCTCCGCAGTTAATATAGGTTTAGCTTTACTGTGTAGAGCGCGACGTGTATTACACACTTCTGCATAGCCCGTTTGTCATAGTGTCACCGCAGTTAATCTAGGTTTAAATTTACTGTGTAGAGCGCGACGTGTATTACACACTTCTCCATAGCCATTTGTCATAGGGTCTCCGCAGTTACTATACGTTTAGCTTTAATGTGTAGAGCGCGACGTGTACTACACACTTCTCCATAGCCCGTTTGTCATAGGGTCACCGCATTTAATATAGGCTTAGCTTTTCTGTGTACAGCGCGACGTGTGCTACAATATTCTCCATAGCCCGTTTGTCATAGTGTCACCGCAGTTAATATAGGTTTAGCCGTACTGTGTAGAGCGCGACGTGTACTACACACTTCTCCATAGCCCGTTTGTCATAGGGTCACCGCAGTTAATTTAGGTTATCTTAACTGTGTAACGCGCGACGTGTGCTACAATATTCTCCATAGCCCGTTTGTCATAGTGTCACCGCAGTTAATAATGGTTTAGCTTTACTGTGTAGAGCGCGACGTGTGCTACAATATTCTCCATAGCCCGTTTGTTACAGTGTTACCGCAGTTAAGAAAGGTTTAGCTTTACTGTGTAGAGCGCGACGTTTACTACACACTTCTCCATAGCCCGTTTGTCATCATGCCACCGCAGTTAATATAGGTTTAGCTTTAATGTGTAGAGCGCGACGTGTACTACACACTTCTTCATAGCCCGTTTGTCATAGGGTCTCCGCATTTAATATAGGCTTAGCTTTATTGTGTAGAGCGCGACGTGTGCTACAATATTCTCCATAGCCCGTTTGTCATAGTGTCACCGCAGTTAATATAGGTTTAGCCGTACTGTGTAGAGCGCGACGTGTACTACACACTTCTCCATAGCCCGTTTGACATAGGGCGACAGCAGTTAATATATGTTTGCTTTACTGTGTAGAGGGCGACGTGTACTTCACACTTCTCCATAGCCCGTTTGTCATAGGGCCACCGGAGTTAATATAGGTTTGCTTTACTGTGTAGAGCGCGACGTGTACTACACAATTCTCCATAGCCCGTTTGTCATAGGGACACAGCAGTTAATATAGGTTTAGCTATACTGTGTAGAGCGCGACGTGTACTACACACTTCTCCATAGCCCGTTTGTCATAGAGTCACCGCAGTTAATATAGGCTTAGCTTTACTGTGTAGAGCGCGACGTTTTCTACACACTTCTCCATAGCCCGTTTGTCATAGGGCCAACACATTTAATATAGGTTTAGCTATACTGTGTAGAGCGCAACGTGTATTACACACTTCTCCATAGCCCTTTAGTCATAGGGTCACCGAAGGTAATATAGGTTTAGTTTAACTCTGTACAGCGCGATGTGTACTACACACTTCTCCATAGCCCGTTTGTCATAGGGTCACCTCAGTTAATATAGGCTTAGCTTTACTGTGTAGAGCGTGACGTGTATTACACACTTCTCCATAGCCCGTTTGTCACAGTGTCACCGCAGTTAATATAGGGTTGCTTTACTGTGTAGAGCGCGACGTGTACTACACAATTCTCCATAGCTCGTTTGTCATATAATCACCGCAGTTAATATAGGCTTAGCTTTACTGTGTAGAGCGCGACGTGTACTACACACTTCTCCATAGCCCGTATGTCATAGGGTCACCACAGTTAATATAGGTTTAGCTTTACTGCGTAGAGCGCGACGTGTACTACACACTTCTCCATAGCCCGTTTGTCATAGTGTCACAGCAGTTGATCTAGGTTTAAATTTACTGTGTAGAGCGCGACGTGTATTACACAATTCTCCATAGCCCATTTGTCATAGGGTCTCCGCAGTTACTATAGGTTTAGCTTTAATGTGTAGATCGCGACGTGTACTACACACTTCTCCATAGCCCGTTTGTCATAGGGTCACCGCATTTAATATAGGCTTAGCTTTACTGTGTAGAGCGCGACGTGTACTACACAATTCTCCATAGCCCGTTTGTCATAGAGTCACCGCAGTTAATATTGGCGTAGCATTACTGTGTATAGCGCGACGTGTATTACACACTTCTGCATAGCCCGTTTGTCATAATGTCACAGCAGTTAATATAGGTTTAACTTTACTGTGAAGAGCGCGACGCGTATTACACACTTCTGCATAGTCCGTTTGTCATAGTGTCACCGCAGTTAATATAGGTTTAGCTTTACTGTGTAGAGCGCGACGTGTATTACACACTTCTCCATAGCCCATTTGTCATACGGTCTCCGCAGTTAATATAGGTTTAGCTTTACTGTGTAGAGCGCGACGTGTATTACACACTTCTGCATAGCCCGTTTGTCATAGTGTCACCGCAGTTAATCTAGGTTTAAATTTATTGTGTAGAGCGCGACGTGTATTACACACTTCTCCATAGCCCATTTGTCATAGGGTCTCCGCAGTTACTATAGGTTTAGCTTTAATGTGTAGATCGCGACGTGTACTACACACTTCTCCATAGCATGTTTGTCATAGGGTCACCGCATTTAATATAGGCTTAGCTTGATTGTGTAGAGCGAGACGTGTACTACACACTTCTCCATAGCCCGTTTGTCATAAGGTCACCGCAGTTAATAAAAGCCTAGCATTACTGTGTATAGCGCGACGTGTATTACACACTTCTGCATAGCCCGTTTGTCATAGTGTCACCGCAGTTAATATAGGTTTAACTTTACTGTGTAGAGCGCAACGTGTATTACACACTTCTCCATAGCCCGTTTGTCATAGGGTCGCCGCAGTTAATATAGGTTTGCTTTACTGTTTAGAGCGCGACGTGTACTACACACTTCCCATAGCCCGTTTGTCATAGGGCCACCGCAGTTCATATAGGTTTAGCTATACTGTGTAGAGCGCGACGTGTACTACACACTTCTCCATAGCCCGTTTGTCATAGAGTCACCGCAGTTAATATAGGTTTAGCTTTACTGTATATAGCGCGACGTGTATTACACACTTCTACATAGCCCGTTTGTCATAGTGTCACCGCAGTTAATATAGGTATAGCTTTACTGTGTAGAGCGAGACGTGTGCTACAATATTCTCCATAGCCCGTTTGTCATAGTGTCACCGCAGTTAATATAGGTTTAGCCGTTCTGTGTAGAGCGCTACGTGTACTACACACTTCTCCATAGCCCGTTTGTCATAGGGTCAATGCAATTAATATAGGCTTAGCTTTACTGAGTAGAGCGCGACGTGTACTACACATTTCTCCACAGCCCGTTTGTCATAGGGTCACCGCAGTTAATATAGGCCTAGCTTTACTGTGTATAGCGCGACGTGTATTACACACTTCTGCATAGCCCGTTTGTTATAGTGTCACCTCAGTTAATAAATGTTTATCTTTACTGTGTAGAGCGCAACGAGTATCACACACTTCTCCATAGCCCGTTTGTCATAGTGTCACCACAGTTAATTTAATTTTAGCTCTACTGCGTGGAGCGCGACGTGTGCTACAATATTCTCCATAGCCCGTTTGTGATAGTGTCACCGCAGTTAATATAGGTTTCGCCGTACTGTGTAGAGCGCGACGTGTACTACACACTTCTCCATAGCCCGTTTGTCATATTGTCACCGCAGTTAATTTAGGTTTAGCTTTACTGTGTGACGCGCGACGTGTGCTACAATATTCTCCATAGCCCGTTTGTCATAGTGTCACCGCAGTTAATAATGGTTTAGCTCTACTGTGTAGAGCGCGACGTGTGCTACAATATTCTCCATAGCCCGTTTGTCACAGTGTTACCGCAGTTAAGAAAGGTTTAGCTTTACTGTGTAGAGCGCGACGTGTTCTATAAAATTCTCAATAGCCCGTTTGTCATAGGGTCACCGCAGTTAATATAGGTTTGCTTTACTGTGTAGAGCGCGACGTGTACTACACACTTCTCCATAGCCCGTTTGTCATAGGGCCACCGCAGTTAATATAGGTTTAGCTATACTGTGTAGAGCGCGACGTGTACTACACACTTCTCCATAGCCCGTTTGTCATAGGGTCACCGCAGTTAATATATGCTTAGCTTTACTGTGTAGAGCGCGACGTGAACTACACACGTCCCCATAGCTCGTTTGTCATAGGGTCACTGCAGTTCATATTGGTTTAACGTTTCTGTGTAGAGCGCGACGTGTACTACACACTTCTCCATACCCAGTTTGTCATAGGGTCACCGCAGTTAATATAGGTTTAGCTTTACTGTGTAGAGCGCGACGTGTATAACACACTTCTCCATAGCGCGTTGTGCTATGGAGAAATGTGTAGTTCACGTCGCTCTCTACACAGTAAAGCTAAACCTATATTAACTGCGGTGACTCTATGTAAAACGGGCTAAGGAGAAGTGTGTAATACAAGTCGCGCTCTACACAGTAAAGCAAAGCCTATATTAACTGCGGTGACCTTATGACAAACGGGCTATGGAAAAGTGTGTAGTACACATCGCGCTGTACAGAGTTAAGATAAACCTATATTAACTTCGGTGACCCTATGACAAACGAGCTATGGAGAAGAGTGTAATACACGTTGCGCTCTACACAGTAAAGCTAAACCTATATTAACTGCGGTGACCCTATGACAAACGGGCAATTGAGAATTGTGTAGTACACGTCGCGCTCTACACAGTAAAGCAAAACCTACATTAAATGCCATGGCCCTATGACAAACGCGCTATGGAGAAGTGTGTTATACACCTCGCGCTCTACACAGTAAAGCTAAACCTATATTAACTGCGGTGAAACTATGACAAACTGGCTATGCAGAAGTGTGTAATACACGTCACGCTCTACAGAGTAAAGCTAAGCATATATTAACTGCGGTGACCCTATGACAAACGGGCTATGGAGAAGTGTGTAGTACACGTCGTGATCTACACAGTAAATCTATGCCTATATTAACTGCGGTGACCCTATGACAAACGGGCTATGGAGAAGTGTGTAGTACACATCACGCTGTACAGAGTTAAACTAAACCTATATTAACTTCGGTGACCCTATGACTAAAGATCTATGGAGAAGTGTGTAATACACGTTGCGCTCTACACAGTATAGCTAAACCTATATTAAATGCGGTGGCCCTATGACAAACGGGCTATGGAGAAGTGTGTAGAAAACGTCGCGCTCTACACAGTAAAGCTAAGCCTATATTAACTGCGGTGCCTCTATGACAAACGTGCTATGGAGAATTGTGTAGTACACGTCGCGCTCTACACAGTAAAGCAAACCTATATTAACTGCGGTGACCCTATGACAAACGGGCTATGGAGAAGTGTGTAGTACACGTCGCCCTCTACACGGTAAAGCAAACCTATATTATCTGCGTTGGCCCAATGACAAACGGGCTATGGAGAAGTGTGTAGTACACGTCGCGCTCTACACAGTAAAGCAAACCTATATTAACTGCGGTGACCCTATTACAAACGGGCTATGGAGGAGTGTGTAGTACACGTCGCCCTCTACACAGTAAAGCTAAGCCTATATTAACTACGGTGACCCTATGACAAACGCGCTATGGAGAATTGTGTAGTACACGTCGCGCTCTACACAGTAAAGCTAAACCTTTCTTAACTGCGGTGACACTATGACAAACGGGATATGGAGAATATTGTAGCACAGTTCGCGCTCTACACAGTAAAGCTAAGACTATATTAACTGCGTTGACCCTATGACAAACGGGCTATTGAGAATGGTGTAGTACACGTCGCGCTCTACACATTAAAGCTAAACCTATAGTAACTGCGGAGACCCTATGATAAATGGGCTATGGAGAAGTGTGTAATGCACGTCGCGCTCTACACAGTAAAGATAAACCTATATTAACTGAGGTGACACTATGACAAACGGACTATGCAGAAGTGTGTAATACACGTCGCGCTATACACAGTAAAGTTAGGCCTATATTAACTGCGGTGACAATATGACAAACGGGCTGTGGAGAATTGTGTAGTACACGTCGCGCTCTACTCAGTAAAGCTAAGCCTATATTAATTGCGGTGACCCTATGACAAACGGGCTATGGAGAAGTGTGTAGTACACATCGCGCTGTACAGAGTTAAGCAAAACCTATATTAACTTCGGTGACCCTATGACTAACGGGCTATGGAGAAGTGTGTAATACACGTTGCGCTCTACACAGTATAGTTAAACCTATATTAAATGCGGTGGCCCTATGACAAACGGGCTATGGAGAAGTGTGTAGTACACGTCGCGCTCTACACAGTAAAGCAAACCTATATTAACTGCGGTGACCCTATGACAAACTGGCTATGGAGAAGTGTGTAGTACACATCGCGCTGTACAGAATAAAGATAAACCTATATTAACTTCGGTGACCCTATGACAAACGAGCTATGTAAAAGTGTGTAATACACTTTGCGCTCTACACAATAAAGCTAAACCTATATTAACTGCGGTGATTCTATGACATACGGGCTATGGAGAATTGTGTAGTACACGTCGCGCTCTTCACAGTAAAGCAAAACCTATATTAAATGCGTTGGCCCTATGATAAACGCGCTATGGAGAAGTGTGTTATACACGTCGCGCTGTACAGATTTAAGCTAAACCTATATTACCTTCGGTGACCCTATGACTAAAGGGCTATGGAGAAGTGTGTAATACAAGTTGGCTCTACACAGTATAGCTAAACCTATATTAAATGCTGGGGCCCTATGACAAACGGGCTATGGAGAAGTGTGTAGAAAACGTCGCGCTCTACACAGTAAAGCTAAGCCTATATTAACTGCGGTGACTCTATGACAAACGGGCTATGGAGAAGTGTGTAGTACACGTCGCGCTCTACACAGTAAAACAAACCTATATTAACTGCGGTGACCCTATGACAAACGGGCTATGGAGAAGTGTGTAGTACACGTCGCGCTCTACGCAGTAAAGCTAAACCTATATTATCTGTGGTGGCCCTATGACAAACGGGCTATGGAGAATTGTGTAGTACACGTCGCGCTCTACACAGTAAAGCAAACCTATATTAACTGCGGTGGCCCTATGACCAACGGGCTATGGAGATGTGTGTAGTACACGTCGCGCTCTACACAGTATAGCTAAACCTATATTAACTGCTGTGTCCCTATGACAAACGGGCAATGGAGAAGTGTGTAGTACACGTCGCGCTCTACACAGTAAAGCTAAACCTTTCTTAACTTCTGTGACACTGTGACAAACGGGCTATGGAGAATATTGTAGAACACGTCGCGCTCTACACAGTAAAACTAAACCATTATTAACTGCGGTGACACTATGACAAACGGGCTATGGAGAATATTGTAGCACACGTCGCGCGTCACACAGTAAAGTTAAACCTATATTAACTTCGGTGACTCTATGACAAACGGGCTATGGAGAAGTGTGTAGTACACGTCGCGCTCTACACAGTAAAACAAACCTATATTAACTGCGGTGACACTATGACAAACGGGCTATGCAGAAGTGTGTAATACACGTCACACTCTACACAGTAAAGCTAAGCCTACATTAACAGCGGTGACCCTATGACAAACGGGGTATGGAGAAGTGTGTAGTACACGTCGCGCTCTACACAGAAACGTTAAGTAAATATTACCTGCATTGACCAAATGACAAGCGGGCTATGGAGACGTGTGTAGTACACGTCGCGCTGTACAGAGTTAAGCAAAACCTATATTAACTTCGGTGACCCTATGACTAACGGTCTATGGAGAAGTGTGTAATACACGTTGCGCTCTACACAGTATAGCTAAACATTTATTAAATGCGGTGGCCCTATGACAAACGGGCTATGGAGAAGTGTGTAGTACACGTCGCGCTCTACACAGTAAAGCAAACCTATATTATCTGCGGTGGCCCTATGACAAACGGGTTATGGAGAATTGTGTAATACACGTCGCGCTCTACACAGTAAAGCTAAACCTATATTAACTGCGGAGACCGTATGACAAATGGGCTATGGAGAAGTGTGTAGTACACGTCGCACTCTACACAGTAAAGCTAATCCTATAACAACTGCGATGACACTATGGCAAACGGGCTATGGAGAAGTGTGAAATACACGTCGCGGTCTACACAGTAAAGCTAAATCTATATGTACTGGGGTGACACTATGACAAACGGGCTATGGAAAAGTGTGTAAAACTCGTCGCGCTCTACACAGTAAAGCTAAAAATATATTAACTGCGGTGACCCTATTTCAAACGAGGTATGGAGAAGTGTGTAGTACACGTCGCGCTCTTCACAGTAAATCTAAACCTATATTAAATGCGGTGGCCTTATGACAAAAGGGCTATGGAGAAGTGTGTAGTACACGTCGCGCTCTACACAGTAAAGCAAACCTATATTAACTGCGGTGACCCTATGACAAACGGGCTATGGAGAAGTGTGTAGTACACGTCGTACTCTACACAGTAAAACAAACCTACATTAACTGCGGTGACCCTACGACAAACGGGCTATGGAGAAGTGTGTAGTACACGGTGCGCTCTACACAGTAAAGCAAACATATATTAACTCGGTGGCTATATGACAAACGGGCTATGGAGAAGTGTGTAGTACACGTCGCGCTCTACACAGTATAGCTAAACCTATATTAACTGCGGTGTCCCTTGGACAAACGGGCTATGGAGAAGTGTGTAGTACACGTCGCGCTCTACACAGTAAAGCAAACCTATATTAACTGCGGTGACCCTATGACATACGGGCTATGGAGGAGTGTGTAGTACACGTCGCGCTCTACACAGTAAAGCAGACCTATATTAACTGCGGTGACTCTATGACAAACGTGCTATGGAGAAGTGTGTAGTACACGTCGAGCTCTACACAGTAAAGCAAACCTATATTAACTGCGGTGACCCTATGACAAACGGGCTTAGGAGAAGTGTGTAGTTCACGTCGCCCTCTACACAGTAAAGCAAACCTATATTATCTGCGGTGGCCCAATGACAAACGGGCTATGGAGTATTGTGTAGTACACGTCGCGCTCTACACAGTAAAGCAAACCTATATTAACTGCGGTGACCCTATGACAAACGGGCTATGGAGAAGTGTGTAGTACACGTCGCACTCTACACAGTAAAGCTAACCTATATTAACTGCGGTGACCCTATGACAAACGGGCTATGGAGAAGTGTGTAGTACACGTTCCCGCTCTACACAGTAAAGCAAACATATATTAATTGCGGTGGCCCTATGACAAACGGGCTATGGAGAAGTGTTTAGTACACGTCGCGCTCTACACAGTATAGCTAAACCTATATTAACTGCGGTGTCCCAAGACAAACGGGCTATGGAGAAGTGTGTAGTACACGTCGCGCTCTACACAGTAAAGCAAACCTATATTAATTGCGGTGGCCCTATGACAAACGGGCTATGGAGAAGTGTTTAGTACACGTCGCGCTCTACACAGTATAGCTAAACCTATATTAACTGCGGTGACCCTATGACAAACGGGCTATGGAGAAGTGTGTAGTACACGTCGCACTCTACACAGTAAATCTAACCTATATTAACTGCGGTGACCCTATGACAAACGGGCTATGGAGAAGTGTGTAGTACACGTCGCGCTCTACACAGTAAAGCAAACCTATATTATCTGCGGTGGCCCTATGACAAACGGGCTATGGAGAATTGTGTAGTACACGTCGCGCTCTACACAGTAAAGCAAACCTATATTAACTGCGGTGACCCTATGACAAACGGGCTATGGAGAAGTGTGTAGTACACGTCGCGCTCTACACAGTAAAGCAAATCTATATTATCTGCGGTGGCCCTATGTCAAACGGGCTATGGAGAATTGTGTAGTACACGTCGCGCTCTACACAGTAAAGCAAACGTATATTAACTGCGGTGACCCTATGACAAACGGGCTATGGAGATGTGTGTAGTACACGTCGCACTCTACACAGTAAAGCAAACCTATATTAACTGCGGTGACCCTATGACAAACGGGCTATGGAGAAGTGTGAAGTACACGTCGCGCTCTACACAGTAAAGCAAACATTTATTAATTGCTGTGGCCCTATGTCAAACGGGCTATGGAGAAGTGTGTAGTACACGTCGCGCTCTACACAGTACGGCTAAACCTATATTAACTGCGGTGACACTATGACAAACGGGCTATGGAGAATATTGTAGCACACGTCGCGCTCTACACAGTAAAGCTAAGCCTATATTAAATTCGGAGACCCTATGACAAACGGGCTATGAAGAAGTGTGTAGTACACGTCGCGCTCTACACATTAAAGCTAAACCTATAGTAACTGCGGAGACCCTATGACAAATGGGCTATGGAGAAGTGTGTAATACACGTCGCGCTCTACACAGTAAATTTAAACCTAGATTAACTGCGGTGACACTATGACAAACGGTCTATGCAGAAGTGTGTAATACACGTCGCGCTCTACACAGTAAAGCTAAACCTATATTAACTGCGGAGACCGTATGACAAATGGGCTATGGAGAAGTGTGTAATACACGTCACGCTCTACACAGTAAAGCTAAACATATATTAACTGAGGAGACACTATGACAAACGGGCTATGCAGAAGTGTGTAATACACGTCGCGCTATACACAGTAAAGCTAAACCTATATTAACTGCGGTGATTCTATGTCAAACGAGCTATGGAGAATTGTGTAGTACACGTCGCGCTCTACACAGTAAAGCAAAACCTATATTAAATGCGATGGCCCTATGACAGTTTGTCATAGAGACACCGCAGTTAATATAGGTTTAGCTTTACTGTGAGGAGTACGACGTGTGCTGCACTCTTCTCCATAGCCCGTTTGTCATAGTGTCACCACAAATAATATAGGTTTAGCTTTACTGCGTAAAGCGCGACGTGTTTCTACAATATTCTCCATAGTCCGTTTGTTATAGAGTCACACAAGTTAATATAGGCTTTGCTTTACTGTGTAGAGCGCGACGTGTATTACACACTTCTCCAAAGCCCGTTTGTCACAGTGTCACCGCAGTTAATATAGGGTTGCTTTACTCTGTAGAGCGCGACGTGTACTACACAATTCTCCATAGCCCGTTTGTCATAGGATCACCGCAGTTAATATAGGCTTAGCTTTACTGTGTAGAACGCGAAGTGTATTACACACTTCTCCATAGCCCCTTTGTCATAGAGTCTCCACAGGTAATATTGGTTTAGCATTACTGCGTAGAGCGCGACGTGTTCTACAATATTCTCCATAGTCCGTTTGTTATAGAGTCACAGCAGTTAATATAGGCTTTGCTTTACTGTGTAGAGCGCGACGTGTATTACACACTTCTCCAAAGCCCGTTTGTCACAGTGTCACCGCAGTTAATATAGGGTTGCTTTACTCTGTAGAGCGCGACGTGTATTACACACTTCTGCATAGCCCGTTTGTCATATGGCCACCGCAGTTAATATAGCTTTAGCTATACTGTGTAGAGCGCGACGTGTACTACACACTTCTCCATAGACCGTTTGTCATAGGGTCATTGTAGTTAATATAGGTTTAGCTTTACTGTGTAGAGCTCGACGTGTATTGCACCACAATCCATGGCCCATTTGTCAGAGTATCACCGCAGTTAATATAGTTTTAACTTTCTGTTTAGAGCGCGACGTGGATTGCACACCTCTCCATAGATCGTTTGTCCTAATATTACCGTTGTTAATTTGGGTTTAGCTTTACTGTGTAGAGCACGACGTGGACTGCACCGCTCTCCTTATATCGTTTGTCATAGTGTCACCGCAATTAATATAGGTTTAGCTTTACTGTGTAGAGCTCTACGTGTGCTGCACTATTCTTCATAGCCTGTTAGTCATAATGTAACCGCAGTTAATATAGGTTTAGCTTTACTGTGTAGGGCGTGACGTGTGCTACAATATTCTCCATAGCCTGTTTGTCATAGGGTCACCGCAGTTAATATAGGTTTACCTATACTGTGTAGAGCGCGACGTGTACTTCACACTTCTCCATAGCCCGTTTGTCATATTGTCACAGTAGTTAATATAGGTTTAGCTTTACTTTGTAGAGCGCGATGTGTACTACACACTTCTTCATACCCCGTTTGTCCTAGGGTCACCACAGTTAATATAGGCTTACCTTAACTGTGTAGAGCGCGACGTGTATTACACACTATTCCATAACCTGTTTGTCATAGTGTCACCGCAGTTAATATAGGTTAAGCTTTACTGTGTAGAGCGCGACGTGTACTACTCACATCTCCATAGCCCGTTTGCCATAGGGTCACCGAAGTTAATATAGGTTTAGCATTACTGTGTAGAGCGCGACGTTTATTACACACTTCTAAATACCCCGTTTGTCATAGGGTTACCACAGTTAATATAGGTTTAGCTTTACTGTGTAGAGCGCGACGTGTACTACACACTTCTCCATAGCCCGTTTGTAATGGATAACCGTAGTTAATATAGGTTTATCTTTACTGTGTAGAGCGAGACGTTTATTACACACTTTTCCATTGCCCGTTTGTAATAGGGTCACCGCAGTTAATATAGTTTTAGCTTTACTGTGTAGAGCGCGACGTGTACTACACACTTCTCCATAGCCCGTTTGTCATAGGGTTACCGAAGTTAATATCGGTTTAGCATTACTGTGTAGAGCGCGACGTTTATTACACACTTCTAAATACCCCGTTTGTCAGAGGGTTACCACAGTTAATATAGGTTTAGCTTTACTGTGTAGAGCGCGACGTGTATTACACACTTCTCCATAGCCAGTTTGTCTTAGTGTCACCGCAGTTAATATCGGTTTAGCTTTAATGTGTAGAGCGCGACGTGTTTTGCAATATTCTCCTTAGCCCGTTTGTCATATGGTCACCAAGTAAATATAGGTTCAGCTTTACTGTGTAGATCGCGACGTGTATTACACATTTTTCCCTAGCCCGTTTGTCATAGGGTCACCGCAGTTAATATAGGTTTTGCTTTACTGTGTAGAGCGCGACGTGTACTACACACTTCTCCTTAGCCCGTTTGTCAAAGGGTCACCGCAGATAATATAGGTTTAGCTTTACTGTGTACAGCGCGACGTGTATTGCACCACACTCCATAGCCGTTTGTCATAGTGTCACCGCAGTTAATATAGGTTTAGAATTAGTGTTTTTAGCGCGACGTTTATTACACCTCTCTCATTAGATCGTTTGTCATAGGGTCACCGCAGTTAATATTGATTTAGCTTTACTATGTTGAGCGCGACGAGTGCTGCAACCCTCTCCTTAAACCGTTTGTCATAGTGTCACCGCAGCTAATATAGGTTTATCTTTTCTGTGTTGAGCGCAACGTGTACTCCACCGATCTTCGAACATCGTTTGTCATAGTGTCACTGCAGGTAATATATGTTTAGCTCTACTGTGTAGAGCGAAACGTGTACTGCACCCCTATTCTTAGATCGTTTGTCATTGTGTCTACGGAGATAATATAGGTTTTAGCAATTCTGTGTAGAGCGCGTAGTGTACTGCACCCCTCTCCAAAACCCGTTTGTCATAGTGGCACCGGAATTAATATATGTTTGACTTTTCTGTTTAGAGCGAGACGTGTTCTTTACACTTTTCCTTAGATAGTTTGTCATAGCGTCACCGCAGTTTATATAGGTTTAGCTGTACTGTGTAGAGCTCGACGTATACTGCACTATTCTCCATAGCCCGGTTGTCATAATGTCACCGAAGTTAAAATAGGTTTAGCTTTACTGTGTAGAGTGCGAATTGTAATGCACCACATTCCATAGCCCGTTTGTCACAATGTCACCGTAGTAAATATAGGTTTGCTTTACTGTGTAGAGCGCGACGTGTACTAAACACTTCTCCATACCCCGTTTGTCATACGGTCGCCGCAGTTAATATACGTTAGGCCTTACTGTGTAGAGCGCGACATGTATTACACACTTCTCCATAGCCAGTTTGTCATAGGTCACCGCAGTTAATATATGTTTAGCTTTACTATGTGGAGTGCGACGTTTGCTGCTCTCCTCTCCATAGCCCGTTTGTCATTGTGTCACCACAGTTAATATAGGTTTAGTTTTACTTTGTAGAGCGCGACGTGTACTGCACCGCTCTCCTTAGATCGTTTGTCATAATGTCACCCTAGTTAATATGGGTTTAGCTTTACTGTGTAGAGCACGACGTGTACTGCACTCCTCTCCTTAGATCGTTTGTCATTGTGTCACCGCAGTTAATGTATATTTAGCTTAACTGAGTAGAGCGCGACGTGTACTGCACCCCTCTCTATAGCCCGTTTGTCATAGTGTCACCGCAGTTAATATACGATTAGCTTTACTGTGTATAGCGCGACGTGTACTGCACCCCTATCCAAAGCCCGTTTGTCATAGTGTCATCTCATTTAATATTGGTTTAGCGTTTCTGTGTAGAGCGCGACGTGTACTGCACCGCTCTCCTTAGCCTGTTTGTCATAGTGTCACCGCAGTTAATATTGATTTAGCATTACTGAGTAGAGCGCGACGTATACTTCACTCCTCTCCTTAGATCGTTTATCCTAGTGTCACCGCAGTAAATATTGGATTAGCATTTCTGTGTAGATCGCGACGTGTTCTGCACCCCTTTTCTTAGACCGTTTGTCAATATGTCACCACTAATAATTTAGGTTTTGCTATACTGTGTACAGCGCGACGTGTACTGCACCCCTCTTCGTAGACCATTTGTCATCATGTCACCGCAGTTAATGTTGGTTTAACCTTTCCTGTGTAGAGCGCGACGTATACTGCACCCCTCTTCTTAGCCCGTTTGTCATTATGTCACCGCAGTTAATGTAGGTTTATCTTTACTATGTAGAGCGCAACGTGTTTTGCACCAATCTTCTTAGACCGTTTGTCATTATGTCACCGCAGTTAATATAGGTTTAGCATTACTGTGTAGAGCGCGACGTGTTCTTCACCCCTCTTTTAGACCGTTTGTCATTATGTCACCGCAATTAATGTAGGTTTAGCTTAACTGAGTAGAGCGCGACTTATACTGCACCCTTCTTCTTAGAGTATTTGTCATTATGTCACAGCAGTTAATGTAGGTTTAGCTTTACTGTGTAGAGTGCGACATGTTCTGCACCCCTCTTCTTAGACCGTTTGTCATTATGTCACCGCAGTTAATATAGGTTTAGCTTTACTGTGTAGAGCGCGACGTGTTCTGCACCCCTCTTCTTAGACCGTTTTTCATTAAGTCACCGCAGTTAATGTTGGTTTAGCTTTACTGTGTAGAGCGCGACATATACTGAACATCTCTCCTTAGATCGTTTGTCATAGTGTCTACGCAGTTTATATTCGTTTAGCTTTTCTGTGTAGATCGCGACGTGTACTGCATCCCTCTTCTTAGATCGTATGTCGAAGTGTCACCGTTGTTAATATACGTTTAGCTTTGCTGTGTAGAGCGCGACGTTTACTGCATCCCTCTTCTTAGATCGTTTGTCATTGTGTCACCGCAGTTAATATGCGATTATCTTTACTGTGTATAGCGCAACGTGTACTGCACCCCTTTCCAACGCCCGTTTGTCATAGTGTCACCGCAGATAATATTGGTTTAGCATTACTGAGTTGAGCGCGACGTATACTGCACGCCTCTCCTTTGATCGTTTGTCATAGTGTCTCCACAGTTAATATAGGATTAGCTTTACTGTGTATAGCGCGACGTGTACTGCACCCCTCTTCTTAGATCGTTTGTCATAGTGTCACCGCAGTTAATATACGTTTAACTTTTCTGTGTAGAGCGCGACGTGTACTGCACCCCTGTTCTTAGATCGTTTGTCAAAGTGTCACCGTAGTCAATATACGTTTAACTTTTCTGTGTAGAGCGTGACGTGTACTGCACCGCTCTCCTTAGCCTGTTTGTCATAGTGTCACCGCAGTTAATATAGGTTAAGCTGAACTGTGTAGAGCGCGACGTGTACTGCACCGCTCTCCTTAGATGGTTTGTCATAGTGTCACCGTAGTTAATATAGGTTTAGCTTTTCTGTGTATAGCGCGACGTGTACTGCACCCCTCTACTTAGATCGTTTGTCATAGTGTTGCCGAAGTTAATTTAGGTTTAGCTTTACTGTGTATAGCGCGACGTGTTCTGCACCCCTGTTCTTAGATCGTTTGTCATTATGTCACCGCAGTTAATGTAGGTTTAGCTTTACTGTGTAGATCGCGACGTGGTCTGCAGCCCTCTTCTAATGCCGTTTGTCATTATGTCACCGCAGTTAATAGTAGGTTTAGCTTTACTGTGTAGAGCGAGACGTGTACTGCACCCCTTTCCAAAGCCCGTTTGTCATAGTGTCACGGCAGTTAATATTGGTTTAGCTTTTCTGTGTAGAGCGCGACGTGTACTGCATCCCTCTTCTTAGATCGTTTGTCATAGTGTCACCGCAGTTAATATAGGATTATCTTTACTGTGTATAGCGCGACGTGTACTGCACCCCTTTCCAATGCCCGTTTGTCATAGTGTCACCGCAGTTAATATTGGTTTAGCGTTTCTGTGTATAGCACGACGTTTACTGCACTCCTCTCCTTAGACCGTATGTCATAGAGTCAATGCAGTTAATTTAGGTTTAGCTTTACTGATTTCCAATCAGAACTTTATCAAATTCGTCACGTAACCCAATTTGGTCTTTAAAATTACAAAATCAATTAAGAATTTTTTATATTTTCTTTTTGACCTTTTTTCTCCATCAAAGCTTACGAATGTACGATAACAAATTACCAAATTACATACTTTAAAATTTAAAATGCACACTGTAGAATTTATTTGCAATAAACAAATGTGCATCACACTTATTTAATATAAGTTGTCAAAAAAAACATTTAAAGATATATATTATTCATAACATACATATTGTTAAAAAGCAATTTTTCATCCCAAATATTTAGTAATACTATTTTATCACTGAAAATGTGCGCTTAATATTACTGTGCGGTTTATTTAAAGAATTTCGAGATTTTGTTATTAAAACTACCATTTCGTACGTTTTGTGTTTTATTAGGTTAGTATTTATTTTTCAAACTAGACAATCATTTGGATCTCCAATACAATCGTTGTTGAAGTGTAACACACAAATGTCTTAATATATTTATGATAACTTAACTGCTTTCGCGAAACCTCAAATTACTTTTACATTTTTCCTTGACAATTCACAAAATTCCCTGACAATTCCCTGACTTTTCCCTGTTTCCAGGTTGGTCGCCACCCAGTTATAGTCGAAGTTCCAGAACCAGACAACACTGCCCTCCGTGGAAAATAGAAAAGTATGAGTAATTCCAGTATCTGCGCACAACCAAGCAAAATGAGGGAAGCAAGTGTTGCTTAGTGTGGTGTAAAAGCAAGTATAAATCTCAACCTTGTTAGTGGTTATCAGCGAACAAACGACACACTTAAAGGCTCTACAGCATGGACTCCTCGGGAGAATATAACCTGGGAACGATTGGTAATCTTTGATCCTACATTGTTACCAGGGTAATAATAAAGAATAGGGGCATTTCTGAAGAAAAATTCGCAAAGTGGAACAATTATCCTCTACTAATTACACAGAAAACACAAATTTACTAGGTGCATCAACATTTGACCAATAGAAACACCAAAAATGATAGTGTGTAGGGCTATGGAGATCAGGGAAATTGTGGGGAGAAATATAAATAATGTAATACGAATTCATGAAAATACATTAGAGTGCAAAAAAACTGAACGAAACATTAACTAAATATACATTATTACCAATACAAGCTACAAATACGATAGCGAGGAGGGCTATGAAGATCAGGGAAATTGTGATGTAAAAAAATACAAAATATGTACATTTCTATTATAAACTTCAACCCCTCAATTCCCCTCTAGTTAATAGCCCTCCTGACTATCGTATTTCTAAATTGTATTGGTAACATTGTCAATTTAGGTTATGTTCAATCCAATCTTTTTTTTAAAACAAGTTTTCATTAGACAATATTACAGTAATATTATAAAAAATAGTACAAAAATATGTTAAATTGCAAAACACATACACATAATTTCTCAGTGCAAATAGCCTACATATCACAAACAGTTTTGAGGAAACTGCCAGCTTCGCTGATGCGTGACGCTTCGCGCCTAAAAAAAAAATTGCTGGTGCGCCTAAAATCACTGATTTGAGCATTTACTCCTCTGCTGGCGCTTGGACACTGGCTCTGTGCATAATGTTTGGCTAGGCTTGTAGTCTTTTTGCAACTTAATATGTATTTGTGATTAAGTGTTACATTATGTAGTTACCTATGTTTCACTCATTTTACCCCACAATTTCCCTGATCTTCATTACCACCCCCACTATCGTTTTTGGGGCTTCTTTTCGTCAAATTTTGATTTAACACTTCAAACAACTTGAATTGCAAAGAAACACGCGTTTAAGTACTCGTACATATAAAACCTCCTACACACGACATAAGCAATCTGAGAGTACTGTTCGTTATCGGTCCGGCAATTTCCCACAATCCACCTGATAAGCAACATGGACTTGGGCAGTGTAAAAAAAAAATGACATGATGTTATACATCGCCACTAATATAAGCACCGTCTCTGAACAGGGATCTGCCATCTACGATATGTTTATTTATTGTACTAGTAATACGTTTTATTTTCTCGTCGATATAGACCAAGTAAGCGTTGCATAATTCACTAGAATTACATAATATCACGACACTGATCCATACCTGTGTTGTTTACCTGTCTAATCTCACCGCCGCACTGTAAATATACCCCGTAAATGACGTTTTATGCAGTACATATTCGTTGTAAACATTATTCTTATGTGTAAAGCAATTTATCGAACCGATATAAATACATTCTACTTAAGTTATACGTATTTTATATCATAAATACAGCAATCTCGATCACCATCCTCATTATTATTATTTTTTTTCCGGAAAACTACTTGAAGTCCCTTCAGAATTTCTAGTAATTATGATTACTAATAATCATATCTAACACATCCAGGTATTATTTTTCCCATTTTCAAAAACGTTTCTTTTCTTAAGAATTACCCTACAATATTACACACATCTGATACAGTAATAATAGGCCTAGGATAATTTAAATGATTGTGTATATAAATACTTAATGTTGCAAATGATGTCATGTAAATAAGCTGATTTGATATTGTAGAAATAATTGTATCATTTTAAAACAAGTATTGTAACTTAAAGAGGCTTTTATCATACAGGATAACAGAGTACATTATTGTAGTACAACCCTGTTAGGCTAGTACATTTCTAACGGGACCCAAGAAATGTCAGCTTTATGTAAAAGAAAACATTATTGAAAAACATATTTGTGGACCAAGAATAAGCATCGTATAAACAAGAAAATGTTGTAAGAGGGGATATCATAATAGAGTTCACTGTATTCACAAGATAGATGATCACGATTGCAAGTTATAGAGACAAAAGCCACCCAAAATATATTTTGATATCTTAATTTAGTTATCTACGCAGCCTGTATTTAGAGTCATGGAGCCATGCTTTAATGCACACAGCCAAAATTTTTTCTGTTAATGACTTTATTCCGAGTTACTTCTGTGAAATTTTTTTTTTTTGTATTACTTGTAACTATAGTAAATTACATACAAAACTATTATTTCAGACTTTGAAACAACTTTCTCTGCTAGATGCACAATGTATGAAAATATGCGGCGGTAAATTATGGATGTTGCACACACTGAAGGATATTCATACAAAAATACAAATGTACTAAATTTTGAGACAGCAATTCCCTAATTTTCTTTTATTATATTTCATTTTATTTTTTTGTTTTTCAGAAAAGCCACAATTATTACCAATATTTAAAAATGTTATCACTCGTCAAACAAACCAAACCAAAGAATTTTTAAGGACATGGGTTAATCAATACAACTATGGAGGTATAGGTATGACCTAACCAAAAACACGATTATCAGTAGTTGTATTGGAAACATACAATATTACGTATGTACGTACAATCCTGAGGGGTGGTCTCATCTGTAACTAGAACAATATCCGCATCAGACTGAATGTACTTTGTAAGATCATTAATAAGAATTAAGAAAAGCACGGGACCTTATATTCAATCCTGTGGTACACCATGTTCAATATATTCATAATTTGACACAAAGTCTTGCAATAAGTTTTCGTCTGAGATAACAGTGTTTTGCTTATGTTTGGTGTAAGGATAAAATTGTGTCAAATAATTCACATTATTATTTATACCATCTAATATTAATTTCAACAAAAATTAGCCTTCTACTGTGATTAACAGACACAAAAACCTTGCAAAGATCAGAAAATACAACGAGTATATTTCCTTCTCGTAAAATGTAGCACCAACAGGTTACATTAACCAATGGTTTCCTGAACTGGCATACAAATTAAATATTTCGAAATATAACTGCATATGTACCGAATGCAGTGAATAACGATGGTTTAGTAATACTAAGAAATTTAAATGGTTCAAGTAATAGTCAATACATATTTATCCCAGATTTTGAACATTTGTATGTCTCTGAGAGCAGAATACTCTTATTTTACCCGAACTGGTAAATACCCACATTTTTACACTCGAGTATGTGAAATACCCGAAATTCGGGTAACTACCACACTTTGGCAACGCTGGGCCTTTTACGGCCAGATTTCGTACCAGGTTTGGTAATTGTACACGTCCTATTTTACGTGGCAGGTTCCGCACGGCTTTCGTACCTGCCAATCAAATTGCAGTTTCAGAACGTAGGGCGCTCCCCGTGGCTACTACTGGAAAAGTGTTTATGGATAAACTGAAAAGGACGCCACCATTTGGATTATACATCCGTGAGGTTGGACCAATTTCAAATAGATTTAAAAGTACATGTTGCTGCAACCTCGGCATGTCTGGTAGCGAATTGAACATTTTATCATTGATGCATGGTGCTTCGGAGTATGAACAATATGTTTGTGTCTGGTACAATACTTTGTTAACAATAAAATGAGCGCTTTTTAAATGAATCTTTGGAAGAAAATCATTGTTCGTAATTGCATGCATGCTAAATACACATTTAATTGCAGGCTTCCACTTAAGTAGGCCACGAATTAAGTACACTTTTTCTAAATATTGTCGTTGTATGCAGAGGGTAAGTATTAAATTTATGGCAGTTCAAGTTAGTGATTTGAATTTTTTTTGCCTTTATAAACATTAGATTACGAAATAACACATTAGTAATACATTTATGTGTCTAATATTTCCAGGTTTTTACTTGACTGACGTATGAATGAAGTTATTACACCCATGACTATGTTAGCTGCACATATGTCGGTAGGATATAAACTAAGGGAAAATTAGGTCTTGAAAAGAATTTTCAAATGTGCTCAATAAATCGTGAACAGTCTAAAGACCTGTGATTAAATTACTCTCAACTAGGTACGTGTAATATACGCCTCTGAACATTTTTCGGTTGGCTAACGAAGTACCGTGATAGCAGAACAATCACATACTGTTGTTGTTCTGACGTCACGAGAGTGAGTATGATTGGCCCGGAACATAATAGTCCACATAAACGCCAATACAGATGGCCAGTAATATTAATAGTGCTGTGTGGTGACTGGACTCAGCACTTTTTGATCATTTTCATTTTTACAGTTGTGTGTACAATTTTGCAAAATATTACCGCAAGGAGAATTTACTGAAAATTTATATAAATATGTTGATATTAAAATTGTTAATTCCGATGCAATTAAATTCAAGACCCTGTTTGATTAACAATGGGAGATTTGAAATTTTAACTGAGTTTATTGTACTCAGTGAGTTTTGGCTTTCCGTAGGATAGAAAGCGATCGCAGGTAACAAGACTATACTGAGAAACCAAGCCACTGGATAAACGTTCCTAGCCAGTCAGGAAAAATAAGGGAAAAGTATTTCAAACCTTAATAAGTTGCGATATATATGATGCCACAAATATATAAAATTGAAGAGGAAAATTTGTTTTCCATTTAATTTTATAATATATATTTATAATAACCATTTACGTCTGCGTTTCAAACAAATTAACCTGAAAACTGCTACAATAATATATATATATATATATATATATATGTGTGTGTGTGTGTGTGTGTGTGTGTGTGTGTTCCCCACGTGTTTACTAACATGTGCCCAACGAGCGTCTAAACTTATTTTTCCCCCTTAATTTTACGACACGTCAGGTTTTAAGGCTCCGAATGTAACCATTACACAGCGAGTATCAAGGATGGGTTCAAGACTTCTATTTTGGATGTACATAATCTTGATTGAGACCTTAATGGATCTTACGTATGTGAAGTAGCCCTGGGATGACGTAAACTAAAAAATCAATAGAGTTTGAATGAGGGCAAATATTAATAGAAAAAGGTATCTTAAAGACAATTGGATTAAAAATCATCAAACATTGCGTCTTCTTCACTGCAATGTTCGAGGTCATCATGGTACATTCACTCCAACCTTGGGTTGATACCAAATTAGTGGAAATCCTATGCAACGAGATACATTTTCGGAAATAAGAAAATGAATCACAGCCACCTTATTGTCTCTCCTTTCCGAACTACCCATACAGATGTGACGTATTTCCCTGTCGTTGTCATGGAAATCATATTTGTCTCAGCTACACTGGTGCTTCAATCAGCTTGCAGCCACCATGCATAAGTTCCGTCGCACAAACTCACTACTTTACTGATTATTATTGTAATTTTCTCCTGACTTTCAATTTTTTCTTTTATTCCGCAGTACATTTCGATTTAAAAATTTAACAGCTTATCGCTAGTTAACCACGCCTTATAAAATGTTTTGATTTCAATATTTTAATAAAAAACACAATTGTTAAAATAAAAACTCTAATTATTATTATTCTCTAGATTTTATTTTGTTGATTAAACCTTATTGAATGCTATTCTTATTATCACAATATTCAACTATATATATATATATATATATATATATATATATATATATAATAACTCTTGTGGGAAGTGAAACCAAGGCGACACCCTCCAAGTGACGGGCTTTCCAGCTGGGACACATAGGTGCCCGTCATCACTGAACATGACATGAAATAAGATGCTAGGATTGAGGGGCGCCAGCACGTAAGGGAGGGAGAAAGGGGAGTACCCTGAGAAAACCCTCCGGCAAGCGGCATCGTCCAGCACGTTTTTCACAGGCGAAAATCCGGTACTGAATCCGCCGGGTATCGGGCCCGGATCGCCGTGTGGGGAGGCGAGCGCCCTAGCCATGCGCAACCACTGCCCCCTACATAATCAATAATAATGTTAATCTAAAGTTAACAAAAAATTAAATTGTAATATTTTCAAAATGTAATCTTTCTGTTCAATAAATATAACTCACCAATACATAAACAAACTCATGGATTATTTAAATAAATGATTTAAAATATTTTTGAGACAAGTTTGATAGCTGTATGACCAAACATGCCACTGACATAAAACATGTCAAACTCATGACGCAAACAATGCCATAAAAATGCAAATAATACAAAAAACACACCACAAGCAAGGTATAAAACAACTGATATGCAACAAAGATAGTACACATGAAATATACCACGTACGCATGCCACAAACAATATAAAACATACCAGAAACCATATCACATGAATCAATCACATACCTTATATACCACAAAACATGCTGCATTTTCTACAACATTAACACCTGTATGGCAACATGCATCATATACCACAAACCATACACAAAAAAAAATCCACAAGTTTACAATAGATATAAAACACATATAATACAAACACAGCCAAGACATTGTATAATATTTCAATGTTTTCACGAGTTCATACTTGCTCAAAGAATGTTAGATAAACTCAGTAATCTAACATCTAATGCATGGTATTCAGGACTGCTGATTTAGTAGAAAGTTATTTAGCAAGCAATTAGATACTCTCAATTATATGTATATTCCACTTATCGCCTACATTAGAACGTCTCATTTCTTAGCTGCATACACCTCATGGGTAAAGTGTTAACATCTTATTTGATACAACCTCTAACTAAATAAAGTTGGAGATTGAATATCTCTCTTTCATATGCTATTAAACTCTAGCTAATAATTTTTTTATTAAAAGTATGTATCAAACAACAAGTCCAGTCTGGTCTTCGGAGTTAACCGTTAGAGTTTCTGAAATATCACCATCGTAGTCAATATCACTGTTAATCCTGATGGAATTGGTGACGATGCATTGTTTCTCCAGCAGTTATCATCAAGTTCGCTGTATCATAATACTATATCGGAAGCAGCTGAAGTGTAAATTATTCAAATGGGCGTAGTCAACTGTATACTCTGTTACGTAGGAGAGAGAACATTTCATTGGAACATTGACATATCGTCATCATACTTGATGATTGCCGGCCTGTAATTAACGTTGCACAATACAGCGTGGTGTACGGCCTATTGTGTACCAACAGGGCGGTGAAAATTGGGAAAATAAAAAAATCAATTGAAGTTGTGTTCATACTTCGGGATATAGAAATGATTGATTCTTTGCTTGTCTGGGATATTTGCACTCAAAGTTTTAAGACTGTTTTCTTTTGAATATCTTCATTCAAGAAGACAAAGAGCTCTTCCAAACTAACATTCACTCCTCAGTGTCTGTAGATCACCTATTATGATGATGCATGTTACTGTTCTTTACACACACATGCATCGAAACCACATAAGTTATCAGTCATAGTTCATATTTACAAAATTCTTCATAGCCTTGAGGCAAAGTACCATGTAATATTTAAATGGTTTTGGAGAAGGATAGGTGATTACTTTAGAAGGACAAGTGGTTGTAGCAAACAGACAATTTTTGCAAATAGACAAGTTATTTTCAAATTCAACAAGTGATTTTTGCTAAACGATAAGTGATTATTCCAAACGGAAAAGTGATTATTACAAATGGTCAACTGATTGTTGCGAAAGGAAATGTGATTTTTGTAAAACGCCAAGTGGTTGTTCCGAAAGGGAAACTGATTTTAGCAAATAGTCATGTGAGTGACCTAATTGGTTTTGGAAGTTATTCCAAAGGAAAGTTTTGAGTTGTATCGCCGATAAACGTAGAGAACTACAAGAACATTACAACACGTACAAAGAAAACAAAATGAACTAATATTAGCTGATACGAGCAGTCTAAAAACAGCGCATTAAGTATTATGTCGTCGGTATACAGCACTGCATTGTTATTGAGTTATCCTATTGTTATTGTTATTGAGGTAACCTAAGTCCTTGTTGCAAGGCTATGGATGCGTTTACACAAGTGTTTAATCCCGATAGCCGTTATTGCAATTTCCAAAAAGGAACGGCCAATGTCTGTTTACCTTGACTGTGAGACGCGCCATGTGGTAAGATGGGTATGAATTGGGAACCATATCTTAACCGTTTCATAGTGCACTGTTCATCGAAGGCGCCTTGAGTAGCGACATGAAAAAACCGTGAATTCATTGACCTGCAGGCGAGACTCTACAGTCTTATGCACAAATATGACGATATCAGATGCACATTGGTTGTAAAAAAATGTTTCCAGCGCATTTACTTTTCGGTGAACTGGAAGTAGGTCGAGTGTGTATAGCCGTTTCCTCCAGCTGACCTATGTCATGTCAAGAAGCAGAATGCGTTTGGACATAAATACTTCAATTAACACACACAGCTACAAGTGGCAGTATATATTGTGAGCTAAATGCTTAATTTTTTTTTCATAACAATGTCAAGCAGTTGGAGTGAAGAAAAAGATTACAAAATTAATACTGCTGTATCGAGATAACGATATTTTGAATAACTGTTATTTTCCGGATTTTATATATATATAGTCACGAATGTGGGCTGTTTCTCCCTTGTTCATTTTCATATATGCAACCCACAACACAACATATATATGTTATTGTACTCGCTTGACTGTTGTACCATTAATTCATCCTTTCATTCCATAAATAAATCTTGGTAACTACTCACTTCAAATTTAATTCTTATTTGATTACTTATGGCTTCAACAAAAGAGAACATGTGGCAGTAATAGGTTATAAATATCTCTCTGGACCCAACAATTTATAAAATAGATTCAAGACAATTGAAACCAAATCATCATTTTAAACTGCATATTACGTCTTTTCTGCGCATTCCTTAACCTGAGTGGCGTTGTTATTTTGGAGCCCATACAACAACTTAACTACTTAAACTAGCGCAGGTCGTCTACCTTAGCGGGTTCCGACTTCACTTTACACGCTCAATTGGAAGCAGTGGAAAACCACTGATTGTTTCAGTGAGAATATTTCAATGATTCAATTAATGATGTAAAACAGTTTCACTGATTGAATAAGTGACGTCCGAATGCAGTGGGGAATTAAATATTGCTTTTATTGAATGTAGGCAAATAATTACGTTAAATGACCATATTTACGATAATTTATCATTTATATTGTGATTTTTACCGTAATTTAAAAAAGTTTAAAAATGCTTCCGCAGTTAGCCGAGAATGAACACGCGTACCTTTAGAGACTATGCTATTGCCTTACCTCCTGAGCTACCACGCTATGTTAATATTACGGGAGGATAATGTATGTCTTATTATTACACTTCGAACTCGTGTAGTTTTCAATTATATGATCATACTTTACGTGTTTGGTTTGATTAGTAGCGTAAGAATTGTTAGAACGAATAGTTCATATGAGTGCACTCTCTTCGCCACTTTAAATGCAGTTTAAACCTTCAAGCAGGGCGCTGTGACGATTACATGGAATCGAAATGAAAGACGTAAAAATAGAATTAAAGACTGTGTGTTCGTATCACATCGTCAAATGGCGTTTTCAAAGACAAACCATATTTCATTTATTCGTTTTTATGGTACTTCACTTCATACGCGCCGTTTAGCGGCCATTTTAAAACTATGTTCGATTGATATTTTTATACCCAGTTGCTCTGATACATCAGTAAAAAATAATTATCGACGGAGCAAGTTGCTCAGATGTTTCACTGGGCCATCAGTCAAAAAACACACCACAGAGAAAATAGTGGAAAAAATAACTGACGAATCAGTGGGAAATGTCACTGAATCAATCAGTGAAGAAAATTTGACATGTTTCAACTGGCTTATCTGTTAAATTCACTGATTTGACAGTTGTAACAGTCAGATACGTTTGACTGATTGAATCAGTGAAATTCTCATTGATTCAGATTTAGAGTACATGCACGTAAGTAAGTGATGGGACCATTCCTACTGCGAACCTAGAAGGCCTTGTCCAGCAGCCAGTCGGCCACGTGAGTTTTAAAATAGGCGGGACAGCCTCACGCCAGCGCAAGGGATACACGGAACTCCAATAAGCCCTCCGCAGATCGTCAGCTCAACATACACGTCAACATTAAGACAATGTACAATTTTAAACACGACAACATGAAGACACTCAATATACTGCCTATGAAAACATCGCACGGGAGGACCTCATTCCTAATATTACTGTGAAATGGCGCCAAAGAAAACGAAATAAACACGTGTTCTTTAGACATAATGATAACATGATTACGCCAACAATAATAATAACTTATATCGACATTCGCGCACGTCAGAGCTAACTTGGCGAGTTACTAGACAGGTACGTCTCTGACCCATCAGAGTTCAGTTGCTGGTATACTAGCAGCTGGTAGCTGAACTTATACACACCATTCTACAGTCAGAGAAAAGTGAACAAAATATTTGTTTCCATAGGGCCATTAATATACTGTATTTAATCGCCCCAGGAAAATATTTGGTTGAGTAAACAAAACTTGAAACCAAAATAATTAATTTTGTTCACGCAACAAAATACACGATTGAATTAACGAAAAGTCTATGTCCGTCCAAAATAAAGTAGATTGTGTAACATATATTTATTATGTGACGTACACACACAATGTGAGGCGACCACGTTCTGCGCAATATTTGTGCACTCTAAATCTGAATCAGTGAAAATTTCACTGTTTCAATCGGTCAATTATTCTTAATAAAACCGTCTTCGCCCTCAGGCAGTCTGCTATAATAACTACCGGAACTCGTAATTGTCCCTAGTAATATTACAAAACCCTACCGGGCCTGCGACACTCGCCACAGCCCGCCTGACAGTAGGCATCAAGACGGCTAACCAATAAAGGAAAGATTAAGGCGAAGCTTGAAACTGTCCTCCAATCACGGTACGGCTACCTTACCGCGTCACCTCGTTGCTATGGCAATTATCAACAAATGCTCAGATGTACGGCAACGTGACACTAAACAGATATTGAAAAACTGGCAACACATATAACACTGCAAAAATATAGAACATTTTAATGCACAGTAGAATAACTGTTAAAATTAATTATGCTGTGTGCATATCGAGTGAAAATAAATATTAGCATGTATCCTGAAATTCCATTCAAATAAGAAAAATAATACCAGTTGCTTAACTCTGCATACAAAACATTGCGTGTTGTTGCGCGGAAAATATGTCCCAAAAAATGCAGCAGTTACAACAGTCAACAAAATATTTTGTTGACTCAACTGTACGTATTTGTTTGGACACTCATTTGTCTGTCTTCATTCGATAATACATTTAGAGAGTTTAATTGTATTTTTTGTGACAATAAATGTAGTAACAGTGTTTGTTAATACATCTTTTATTCTTAATAATTATATAAACTTCCTGAAGAACAAGTTTCAGTTGAAACGAAAAAGTAAAACAACAGATATTGGAATATTTCACCCTAAATTCAAAACAGAACAGAACATATTAAAATCGCGCCAGTTCCTAGCCGAATGCCATAACTGGAATCAGTTACTTGAATTTAAAATAAATTTATAAAATAGTCGAAATATAAAATTGGTCGCGATATAGCAATTAAAAACAATTTAAATTAAAAACATAAGCTTAAATTTATTTTGATAAAATTTAAAAGAAAACGTTACATTAAATATTTTAAAATGTGAAAAGTTAAAATTCCTCTGCCTCCACCCTTGATACCCTCACACACCATCCTCTCCGGAGACAGAGGGGTCGAGGTTGTTGTTTTGTGAGGTGTCGGCCGTGTGTTTGATGGCTGTGTCTGTGTTGTGTTGGTGTCAGTGTAATGATGTTTGTGTAGGGTGTTGTACACTATAGGTGTTGTTCCTTCAGTTTATTTATGCTCGTGTATATCTGTATTATTGAAGTCTGTGTGGGTCATTGATATCAGTATACTGAATATTATTGTTTGTATTGATACGTGATGTATTATTTGTGAGGGCTCGAGAGTAACATTTAGTAATTTAGTTCCTAAATTTATACTAAGAGTAATTATTATTAATACTCTATCTACTATCTAGATTGTAGGTTTTCTTTGATAAGTGATTACATTTCAATAAGGAAAATGTTTCTTGAAACCACTGCAAGTGAACATTACTACAGGAATATATAGGTTAACAATTTTGAAGGACTACTACAGCAAACTTGGGGATTTGGTGGTCCCGGATCAGGGAAGGCGGCAATTCGCCTCGGTGCTTGTCTAAATATAAAGAAATTGTTATTTAAATTTGAGGCCATAACGCTTAAGTTTTTATACTAGTTCTAGTGTGACTAAATAAGATATCTCCTCTATTTCTCTCATAAAGAGAAAGGCGAGTCATGTCGTTTCCCCTGGGTCTTGCCATGACTTTGTGAGCGATATCCGGACCCTATACTACTCACCACTCCATCATGGTAGTTGCCAGAAGTCAGTGGGAAACCACTGATTCGCAGTGAAAATGGCCCCACTTGGAATCAGTGAAAATTAAACACTGATTGTTTCACTGGAAAAAATTCGCTGATTGAATTAGTGGTGTGAAAAATTTCACTGGTTCTAAGTGGAGTCATTTTCACTGCGAATCGGTGATTTCCCACTGATTATAATTTAGAGTGGTATTTACGCACGTTGTCCGGTGTTCGATATGTATATATGTATATATACATGCACATTCCTATATAATGAGTAGTCGCCACAACTGAGATTGCTAGACCACAAACCATCCACGTTGGACTCTAGGTTGGGGTTTGGATACTTACCAAGACGGATTTGTTTATATATTTATAGCCGAACAAATTCTTACTGTGCCAATCAAATCTTTGTTTGAGGTAACTAAATAAGGGCAACAAAATAAATTGCTCTCAACAACAAAATATTTAACTGCCCCTAAACATACACTTAATTTTTTGCAGCAAAACAAACTTAGTTTGATTCAACAAAATATTTCCCTCGGTGCAGCCAGTTATCGAAGGAGTCTATCCACCGGGTTCCAGAGGCAAAGTTATTATCCAGTGGCGGGGCGAGCTACTAAACTCTTGCAGACTAGGTTAGAGGTCTGTGACTAACCAACTAAGAAATATGTTTGATGTGGAATACCAGGCGGATGGATAATACGGTTAAGATAGGACATCTTCAGTTGCCTCGTTGCCTAGCAATGTTGATTATATGTAAATTATTGCTGTTGTCGCAATGGTTTTGCACTAGATTATGTGTAATGGAAACTAATTTTTGAATCCATATATTGTATAGCAAATTATCCTGTAACATTAAAGGAATACAATTTTCGTTGTTTTATTATTATTATTATTTTTCGCTGTTTTCGAGGTGATCAAACACATAGCAACCCAAATAAGTTAGTGATTTCCTTTACGTAGGTACTTCTCATTACCCTGTAAAATTCTTTGGGGCGTGAATTACAATGGATGCCTTTCCACAACACTATTACCAGTACTATCTAATGAGCCAAAACTTCTACCTTAAAAATCACACATGCAGAGGAATCCATAGTTCTGTTTCCAGTTGCGTCTTCTGTAACATCTGGTCACTTGGATGCTGGGACTCACTAAGGAATAATTTCATGTCTACGAGTGTCTTCGTCCCAATCCTAAGCTATTGTACACATGTAGCCGGAAGGTTTTTAATACCGCAAGGTTTATGCAATTTAAATTTAGTTATAAATAATTATACAAACATTGGTTGGTAATGAACTTCTTCCCAAACGAACGCCTTTGGTTTTTAATTAATGCTTTGTAGAGGTCGTAAAACAATTCCAATGGCGTATTCATGTCAAAGGAACGCACATTTTCATTAATATAACCTTCTAGCTTGAGATTTCCAGGGAAAAACCTTAATTGAGGTATTCTTTTTAATTGTCTCATTCTATAGTTTATCGGGTTTGCCAACCATTATGCATCATGTGACACGTGTTTTTAAGATCTATTGTGTTTCCAAATGTCAGCTAATTAAGTAATATTTCCAACTGGAGTGTAATTATTTATGAGTTACTCATTATAACGCTGTAAAAATAGGTAACACGTTACGTTATCTGCAAGGCTGAACATAAATTATTCGCTTTATTGCCGGAGATATTCAGTTTAAATGATATTCGCATCGCGTTTCACACAACAAACAATTATTTTTACCGACCTAATTATTGTTCTCCATCTGAAATAGTGAGTGGAATAACGCGTGTGGGTATAATTATCTTTATCTGTAATGCGTGTTCTATAGTGAATTCTTCCTAATTGAGCAAGCTTTATTGCTCAATATATCACTGTACCGGGATTCTAAAATAACGGGTCATTTCCATCAGCGGTAATTTAAAAATGGCTATCATTGTTGTCGCGGTATATAAGAAAGCCCAGAGACATCATACCTCACACAAGATCTTCCCTCCTACAAACAGGAAATCAGGTGAGCTACTTAATGAACTAGCCTGTTATCTTCAATGATGACAACATTTTATTAATTTTAGTAGGCGATTTCTTTCACATTTCATTGACTGAAATATATATTTTAAAAAGTAAATAATTTTTGAATACTTGCACAGCTGTTTAAACCAAATGAATATTTTATGCGAAATTTAGTTTCCGTGGAGAAACGGTTTATCCAATTAAATAAAATATTTCGCAGGATGTAGAAGCGTTTTTTTTAATTGACTTACGTAGGTCGTGTAGCCTATACGCTAGTAGACTGAACTGAGAGAATAATGGGGAGTAGCTTACGAGATAAATTATTTTCAACATTACATATAAAATTGACATAATATTTATAAAATATTATCTCGGTTTGAGAACCCGAAACATGATGATATGATGGCGACATTCACGATCCTGCCTTGGCTGAAAACACTCAGTTTTCTTGATGATGATGTTATGTTAAGTCAGGAATACGTTCTTCATCTTATAAAGTTTGTGAAAACTACGGCAAACAAACTGTAAGCCAAGACGTAAGATCTCTGAAGGTAAATTTAAAATGTTTATTATTCCAATGAACAAGACTATTCCTCTGATAAATACGACGTAATTGTGTCTTGGATTGTAACAAGAAGGCAATGCTAATTCTTTCAGAAATTTCTGTATTCTTCTGGAAATTGTTCGGTGACATGCAGTTAATGTAAGAAAACGCGATCCCATATTACTGAAAATAGGACTAAGCTGTGTTCTTAAGTAGCGCCATCTTGTTTACAAGCGCTTCAGGTTTCTATGGCAAATTTTGCGGAGTTTACACGAAGTGTTCTTTGCTTCTGTAACCAGAAAACAAGCGTTCCTGAGGTGGTTAGTATATACACAGCCTCCAAGCACCTTACAGGTGCTTACATTACACACTTCAAGCACTAACGTTAGCACGAAATGAAAAGCTACATGAGTCAGAAACATATAGCAAACACTACGTGCTCACTTACTGCTTATGTGCGGCTGTGATAGGTAAAGGTTACATTCCAAATCTGAATCAGTGAGAATATCACTGTTTAAATCAGTTAACACTACCTGACTCATTCAACATCCACTTCGGTATATTTAACTGAAAAACTAATTATAAAAAGGCTATTTTTCCTTCTCTTAATGATTACATGACTACTTGGTCTGTAGTGCACACTGCGAACTAAATGACCAATGATCTTACCTGTGGGTTAATAATTCACTAACTGTCTTACTGGACTTGGTTGTAATAATTGGTTCATATAACAGTATCCGTACATATAGTCTACAACTACTGGCTCTGACGTTGAAACAGGTGTTGCGTCGACTTACGTAAATCACGCATAATAATAATATTCGACGTGAATACGTCTTTAAATTTGCGACTATATGTGGGAGCCAAAACAGAAAATCCGATGATTACAAAATCGGGGGATACAGATTGGCATTGCAGCTGTGAATGTATCGTCTAAATTCAAAATTATATTACAACACTCGATTGCCAAAGGATCAAAGAATATGTTACGTTGAGTGAGGACTGCGAAGTATTGCGCGAGTGGAAAAAAAAAAGGCGTACTGTAAGGCCTAAATTTCAGTTCGTTTCGCCGCATCTCATAACTTCCGAGTAGTATAACTTTAGACTAGTAGAAGCTACGACGCTCGTTTGAGTTTCAATTGACAGCCCACGTCAAGATCAATCGAGTGCGTGTATAAAAAACATTTGTGTGGCGTTGTTATTGTGAAATTGTATGCGTTTAATGTAAAAAAAATACGAATACGTAACACAATGTCTGACTATACTCATCAAAAAACAGGTCGAAATACGTAAATTGTATACGGTTGGAAAGATCATCACAAAATCAATCCAGTGATACCCATAAAACCCCATATGATCGAGTGAAGCGGTGCCGGAAAAAAAAATATCAAGGCGTTCGAGTGCGTCAACGTAGACGTATTGCGCACCTGAGAGCGTTACTTAAGGGGGCCGCCTACCTGACGCAACATGGCAAAGGAGCGAGCGAACGCCAAGGGAGAATTTGGAACGCGCATCAAGTGCCGCATCGCCACTATGCGCCGAGCACTAGACTAGTGCGCAAGTTTGCGTCGAACCGTCTTATCTAAGGGACTTTAAGCGGCGATTACATCATTTTACCAATAGAAAGTCTAATACAAAGTTCAATGCAGGATAATATCTGAGTTTGGCGTGGATCCGGTCAGCACATTTTGACATATGGAAGTATGAAAAGGCTGTTTTTAGCTATGTTGGAGGCCTTCCAAATAGTGGTTCTAATACGCGTGGTCTCATGAAAGAGACATTCCGTCATCACCTGAAGTTGGTTTTCTTTTCGTAAATTAGCACATTCAGCGCACGTGGAACAGTTTCGTAAAAAAAAAAAAAACTGATTTGTCAACACACTGCAAGACATTTCTAGCGCCGAGTAGGCGGTACCTTTAAAGACGGTGTGTAAGGGCGAATGTGTGTGTGTGTGGTTCACAGCAGCATGCAGACGACAATAGCAGCGCTGATTCTCTCGGCGTGCCTGGTGCAAGTCGTGGTGGGGGCTGAAGACAAAAACCAGTTGTCCGTCGGCGACCGTGTCAAGAGGCAACTGTTCTCTGATGGCCCATTCGGGGTTTATCACGCTGCGAAGCAGATCATCGACCCAGGCTCCATTCTGAGAAACGGCCGTCGCAACTTCATACCTGCCAACCCGCCCTTGAGTAAGTACACAATCTACCAAAAAGTGATTGGGCACATGTCCACAATGTTTGCTCGGTGGTTGTCACCCCGTTAGAATCTCGTAGAGCCACCTCTTGCGGCTATTACAGCAGCCACTCTGTCTAGCGTACTTTCTATGAGTGTTTGCATTACATCCACGGGTATAATACCACATAACAGAGTGCAAATATAGGAGTGTTTAGTGTTGCCACTAGCATTGTAGGACACTTCCTTGTGCATTTGACTGTATCCTGATCAAATGGAGGAACGTTAAAGTGAGCACTTTTAAAATGAACCTTAAGGAAAAGTCAATGCCCCTACATGGAAATATTTTAACGGGAGCACTGAGTGACATGTGACCAGTAAAGTTGGTAACGATGTATGGAAAGAAGTTCCATATGTTAATGGCAAATAAAAAGTGTTATGTAACTATTTATAATTAATTAATAATTTATTTTGCCTTCTCATTTTTTAACTAATGCAACAAAGTGTAAAAATGAGCAGTTTTGTAACAATTATACAGTTTCACTTGATCAATGCACAAATGAAGTGATGAGGCCCAAGGCAACGCTTATTTTGCACAAGGTGGGAGAATACACATTCGGATATAAGTATATCTTAAGCAGAGCTTTCAAAAGTGCTCATTTTACCGTGAACAGCCTATACTATGATGTATGGCTCTTTATCGTTATACTGACGTAGTAAATTTGCGAGTAATTTCTTATAGTGCATCGCAACCATAGCAACTCAGTGTGGGGATCCAAGACACATCAGAGGAAACAAACGACACTTTAACAGAAAAATAAAATTGATGAGCTACAGTTTCTACTATATCGCAATAATCGCTCTCCGGTATTACAGGGAATTATAGACTCGTTATTACTTTCTCAAGGAGAGGGTTGGCAACTCTGCAACGACGGTTAATTTGACTAGAAAGGTGCGCATGTGGCCTACGGACTTGCAGTTGCTTAGTAAAGTGAGTACATAGGAAACCATATACTGCAAACTCTTGAGAGGTTAGGATCATTTCATGAGATAAGACTAGCGTGTGTGATGGAAGCGCGAACCTAACTTTCAGTCTCCGTAATACATTAGAATTAAAATATTTTACTTTAACCACAAACGTTTTACTTTTTTTAATTACAGAAATCTGCACAAATAGTAAATTACAGTAAATATGATTATTTCATGTAAGTATTTGGTTACATTCAATAAAAACAATATTTAATTCGCTATTGATGTAGGACGTCACTTATTCAATCACTGAGATAAATTCACGTCATTAATTCAATCAGTTAAATTTTTTCACTGAAACAATCACTGTTTTTCCACTGATTCTAAGTGGAGCCAATTTTACTGATTCGAGTTGTTGAATTTCACTGCGAATCAGTAGTTTCCCCCAGATTCGAATTTAGAGTGAGCTGTGAGTTTTATTTGTCTAAACGTTAGTTTTGTTTTCTGTTACCACCAGATGTTGAACATACAAGTTTCCTCTACTCTACCGGAGTGAGGATTGGAATGATTGCCTTAAAATCAACTAGCTTCTAAATACTTTGCCGTAAAAATGCGGGAGCTCCGTAATTTTCAAAACCTGTTGGCGTATTATACACCATCGATAAAATACTTCATTTATAGAGCTAGTGATATTTCGCAAAAAATGAAGAATGAAGAAAACAAGAACACGCTGTAGACTTGAATACTACAAGCACACAATAGCAGTTTGTCTACTGTAATTGGTTGCTGTCTACTTTAGAAGGCGTTTCCATATTTGACCGGGCCACTCAGAATTCAGTAACATCAGCACGGCTCCTACGTGATTCATGAGCAGACAGTTGACACGTGTCAACAAGTAATTCAGCCAATCAGGATAGGTAAATGACCCTACAGTGTTTCGAAATATAACTTGTATTGGAATCTTTTCGCGAAATTTCACAGCCACCATTCATTGATTTAAAGGCAATTGTTACCACACAACAGATCGACTCAGTAGTCATTTTGCAGTATGATAATTTTTATGACATTTCTCATCTTCGGTATTTTTAAACAATCGGTAAAGTATTTAATTATTTCGTGAATGGCAAGGTTGGTCTAATTGACCCCTTAACGTGGATAATTAGAGAGACAATAATTTTCGTGTAAATTATGCTGACATTATATTCATGAGACCAAAATAAAAGCGATATAATGAAAGTAGGGTTTCTACATGTTCTCAATAATTGTAAACAAAGGAAATTTGACGTGGGTATTAGTCAGGTAAGGTTTGGAAAATATTTCCGGTTAATTAGCTGCATTTCCTATAAAGTACTCCTCTGTCTAGTTCAGCTTATTCTCTTTATGGACAGTGCTGTACAGTACGATGCTTGACACTTAGAAGACTATGCTCGAGTGCAGCGCGAGCAAAGCTAGTTTGAAAATTTATTTGTTGTTTGGGGAACAAAACTCTCATGGTTGTGCAGTCTTTGATAGACAAGTGTTTAACACGACCTCACAAGAACACGACAGCGCAGTAACAATGATACTGCCAACCATATAATTTATTTTTATAGCCACTCAAAGCGACATGATTGTAAATACATTTGTACGATAAAGGACATTTCATTGGTTCAATATCAGCTCGGCTCTTCATAGCTTGATGACGGGCTAGTAATGAACGCTGTAAAGTGTCCAGTGTGGTATGGACCAATAGGACGACGGTGAATTCTTATACATACACCAACATAACCGGTGTTCCTGCAAGAGTGGATATAAGTGACTCGCTTCTAATTTGTCTTGAGTGCCAGTAAATGTGTGCGGACCTCAATGTGTTAAAGCCCAGTATATAGTGTCGTATGTTGCGGATATTTTGTATTACTATATCTGAGCACAATACCTTCATCACATTGTGCGCGATGGCAAGACGTAGACTAACGTCAGAAACTTTATTTGGGACACTTGAATCCATAAGTTCATGTGGGAATGAGAAGATTTTAATTATTAGAGAAAAACCAATTCGACAGATTAAGGTAATATTTCACTATTTTTTAATTTGGTCATTTGAAAGAGCTTTTGAGAAGTGCCCCCTTAATGCAGTTGTTAGATATCAAATCATTCTAGTTTTCAAAATATAACACTCAAAAACTCAATTTTCCGAATTCTGTAGCATACTATGCTTTGCTCCGAGATATTTTTTCCAATCAAATTGCATTTAATGCAATCTGTATGGTGTGAAGGCATACATAACAGGTGATCGAGTATTGATTCTCTGAATCTTGTTGAAAATAGAGATCAGAATTGTAAATATATTTTTGTTCATTCAAGCGAAAGTGTTTGCATACGTTTAATAAATAGTTTATACCATAAACTGTAAGGGAAAGGTTGTTTTTGTTCCTTTCGTAGCTTGTAACACAAATGCATTTTGCCTCGCTTAGACTCTAATTCAAAACTTTGAACTTGCCTATAACACTCTTGTGTAGGAATTTGAGTGTTATATTTTGAAAACTATAATGATTTGACAACTAACAACTGCATTAAGGGGGCATTTTTCGAAACCTCTCTCAGATAACCAAATTCCAAAAAAGAATCAGAAATACCACCTTAACTGAATCCAAAACTTCATTGGTCATACACTGCCTAGAGTAAGATATAAAAAAGAAGGGGAAAAAAAAACAAATAACAAACACATGCTTGGGGTGCAAAAATTCATTGAAAAGTGGTGACACAAATAAATAAATTTTATTGGCCATATATTTTGTTGCGTTTTTCGTAGTCAATCTAGACAAACCAAAGTCCAGTCAAATTTGTTCTCTGTTCTACCACACCTTTGCCGTTTGACTTCAGAGACATGTTAGACTGTTTGATTGTACTTTTCAGGTGGATCAGATATCATTAAGCGAGGTCTGACCTGTTCCGGCGAAAAGCTGAACGACTACGACTGGTGCAAGACTTGCCTCTGCTGGAAAGGCAAGTGGTTCTGCACTGCAATGTGGTGCCACGACTCGGACTCTGATGTACAATCTCCAGATGAAGGCGAGACACCGGAAGTTACCGATCCCGAACTCGAAATCGAACTCGATACCGAACGCGATCTCAAACCCGAAATCGAACGCGAACCCACGATTGAGTTCGAGACTAGACAAACTCAAGAAATAGAAGACCCTCTAGACTCCAGACAACTTCGACCTGGACGGATTTATAGTTACGGTACTCCGGTAAAGTACACCCGACAAAAACAACTCCGCCCATTTAGATATAATCGCCCTTCTCGAGTCTATCGCGCTTTTCGAATCTATCGCCCGGCTCGGCAAATACGCCAGTATCGACAGAAACGCCCCGTTTCAGCTGCCCTTCGTAAAGCAAGAAGGCTTGTGTGATTTACAGGAAAAGGAATGAATAATCAATCACTGTTGAAATTATATATCAACCCGAGCATTTGCCATAAAAAAAAATTAATTTCCTGCTTTCAAAAACAAAAGTACTCATTAACATTTAAATATATAGTTACTTAGATTTAATCTCCGGTTTTCCAAAAAAATAAAAGTTATTATTTAATTTATATTTGTTCTAAATAAATCCTTTGTAACACTGAACAACACAGATTCTTAATAAAGTGATTCTGGAGTGTGCCGAAGATTCAAATTAGTAGTTATTTATCATCCTCTCTATCCTAACATAGCCTAGTATTTTCCTACTATCGTCTCTCAAGACTTAGATGTTAAGATTCGCCCAAATCTGTTCACTCATTCTTTTTTCATTGTTTCTTTTCTGAAATATCTCCATTAATTATAGCTTAGGTTATTTCATCACGGAGGTGTTATTTTTGTGGTTAACCGAAGAGTATGTTCCCCACGCATTTTTCCATACTTTTATTTTAAATCAAGATGTTAAGCATTTTTCCCCCACAAAAATAGCAGCAGATAGTCAAAAAAATCTAGAAAATAGTACAATTCTGTTGCTGTTGTTTCTTCGATATTTAACGCCGCAATAATAGATTTCTTATTATCCTAATGCATGTGATACATTCTTTCATTTTACATGGGTCATATTGGACCAGCACCTAAAACGAAATAAAAAATTTAAATAATAAATGTATACTTGTTCATTACACAAACCCGCAATTGTCTCTTGTCAACAAATTAATTATATAATTTATTTGGACTCTTGTTATAGAGATCACCATCTTCTATAAAAGTATGCATTTTTTACCATGGCTAATATATTTCTACTTCACTCACTCTTGCTTTATTCCTGGAATAAACAAACCCGCATAGGTTATTCTTCCGTGACAAGTTAACTTTTGCATTGTATTGAGTCTAGCACGAGAAGGTTCAAATGTGACTGAACGGATTGTTCAGGCTCTGTTACATACTTAGTAAGGGATTTTCCTACGTAGTGTAAGATATCTTGCTTAAAACTGATGGGCTCTCAAGACCTCGCAGTTAAGAGCCGCCCAAATCTCTCCACTCTACTCGAATAATTTTTCCTTATGAATCAGTGAAATTATGTGGAAAAATGGCCATCGAACATCGTTTAAAATTGGCCGTTTAATAACGTGTAGTAACAGCGAATGAACAGATAACATTAATACAAAATAATCTCTGAAATGTGTTTCATCCTTCAAAACGACAGGAAATATGACCACACTGCATTTCATCTCGTTTCTATGTCTTTCATTTCGGTTCCATGTAATCGTCACAGCGCTCTGTTTGAAGGTTTACACTGCAACTAATGCGGCGAAGAGAGTGCACTCATATGTACTATTAGTGCAACTAATGCGGCGAAGAGAGTGCACTCATATGTACTATTAGTGCAACTAATGCGGCGAAGAGAGTACACTCATATTTACTATTAGTGCAACTAATGCGGAGAAGAGAGTACACTCATATGTACTATTCGTTTTAATAATCCTAACGGTACCAATCATACCAAACATGAAAAAGGCAACGTCATAGAGCCGAAGGGTGCGCGAGTTCATTCTCGGTCACCTGCGGAGTTTTTTTTTACTTATTTAAGTTACTGTAAATTGCACAATATAAATAGTAGACTATCGTTAATATGTCCATTTCACGTAATTATTTGACTACATACAATGATAGGAATATTTAATTCGCCATTGAAGTCGGCCGTCACTTATTCAATCAGCGAAACTTTTCAACTGAAACAATAAGTGGAGCCATTTTCACTTCGAATCAGTGTGGGATATCGCCAGACCTTATCCTGACCATGTGAGTAATATTCGAGCACGGGATGGGGAAAAACCAAGATCTCGGCTCAATTAATGAGTGCCAGATGTTTGGAGGCTACACGTATGAGGAGCTTCACCTCCGAAGTCGTGCAGGCTGCCGTGTCGAGAGTAATGTCTGTCTGCGGATTCAGGTTCAGGGAGTAGGTACCCAAAAATTAATAATTCTATATTTTATAAAATATTTTCAACTCGTACGCATTTTATATGAGACATTTTCTTCAAATTTCCCCAAGGATGTAACAAAATGGAACAGAAAGTTCCAAAAGTCAAAGCTCCATTAAGAGAAACGAACCCTCATAAAGAAGAGCAAAAATTGACACGATTCTTTGAAATGACACTTACTCTTAAAGCAAATTTGTAAGATCTTATAATCAGTCAAATCCATGAGTAGATTCAAAATATTTATTTTGGGTTCTCTTGTTTGCTGTTCATTAAAGGTGCAATTGACATCTCTGAGACATATTTTCATGTTTCACACATATATTCATAATCACCGAGGTATGGATATATGAGCAAAAATTAAAAATAACAAATTGGTATAGCCACAATAGTGTATGGACTTCAATAATTTGTTGAAGAATTTTAGTATTTCGATACCACACACACACGCACACATACACACACACACACACACACACACATATATATATATATAATATATATATATATATATATACATACACCTATAAGTCTCCATACTAACAACTTGGAGAAAACGATTTCTAGTGAAAATAGATTATCCACCAGGCGCTTTTATTCTCTATCCCTACAGAAGTTCACAAAAATACTGTCAAATTGTTATATTTATGAATAAGTTTTGAATATACTGCTGACCTAGTACAAAATTCGGCCAAAATTCAAGATCGCCAGCTACTTTTTTTTTGTCAATTTATATATATTATCGATAATTTTCTCATTTTCACAAAGATCAGAGAGTAAATAAATTATGATATTTCTCTTATAGGTCACCAATATTTACCAGTGGCCAAAATTAAAGAAAAAAAAAAATTGGTAACAGAAACAACACTTTATGTGGGCAAATTTCAATTGAATGATTTTCCAAAGTTTTAATAAATAATTAATGGCTTATACAATGATTACGAGGCCAACCAAACAAGACTAACTCCAAAAGGTTATTGGTACAACCCAGCAATAAGTTGTTTTTCATATGTTAACTGGCTTGAAAGTTCCTAAAATGTCATGTAGCAATGTTGGGATAACACACACATTTCCACATTCTTAGAAGCTTAGCGCTTTGGTAGCAAACTCTTTAAGTAAAATGGAAAATATTAAAAAGTACTGTCAATTAATTCCCTAAAGGTTTTAACATTCACAATTAAATAAATTATCAAAGTCTTCTCACCGTCTTGGCTCCCATCTCCTCTCCAGTACACCAAGTGTGCCTGCTACAAGTGCCATATGAGCTATACTGGAAATTCGTTAATAACTGATCACTTACTGATGACATGGTGACTCCCTCTGGGGCGTGCAGATCCGACACCAAGCCAGTGGTGCACCAATTATTTATACAATCCACAAAGCATTAACTCCAGGAGGGATTAGCAAAATTAACAGCCAAGAGAATTAGACAAAACCAAGTAGGGAAAAAGTTCGTTAAAGAAGTATTACTCACTATAGGGGTTAATGTAATGGCAGCCAATGGCGTTTGTTTGTGCTCACACCTCACAAAGCTCCCAGTGTGTAAACAGGAGGTAGGAAGTGATGGTACAGGCATGGGAAACCTCACACACCTGTCAATGTGCTGGTTGGACGTGATGACAGCTTCATAGTTCCTCGGAGCACCGCACGTACATGACCACCAGTGACCTAGTTGCCAGGCGCCTGCCATATGTGATGGTGTCAAGCAGGTGGAATGTCACTATGCCGGATTGCTGTGGAAATCGATGCCAGTGGGGAATCTGCCGAATTGGTGCAGCCCACCTCGAAGTTGAGTATGATACATGTATGAGATCCTTGTGAGATAAACCCAGCGCACTGATTTGTACCATTGTGTAGGACTTTGTCACGTTTTGATACGAATATAAGGTCAAGCAGAGTGTACGCGTTATTATTATGGTGCGTGGCTACAAGTGGACAGTATTCTAGATTTCATTAATAGAAGAGATTATTAAGGGGCAATGTTTTACATGATTTAGTCTGGACCATATATAAGGCCGTTTGTAAACAATGGGAATCAGTAATTTTGTGGTATAAATGTTTAATTCAAGAAATATATACTCAGATTTTGTGCAGTAAGTACTAGGAGAGCTGCAGATAGTTTGAACTGTAATAACATTGTGCACATTAACTGCAACGCCTCCGCCTTGTTAACCTTGTCGATCAACTCTGTATAAATTATTACCCGGCAAGTCAACAAGCCATGTTTATGACACTAATATTGCATGAGTATGTAGAGGAATGATTATAGCTCTAAGCTCGTCAATGAGGACGAGTAGTGACTGACCGTTGGCATGTGTAGCGTGGAAAGGCTCTTGGATTGCAAGCTAGTCTCTGAGTGAGTGTAGCGCTGGTGGTAGCTGGGAAGACCAGGAAACAAGCAGACTGATTCTTAGGCGACTGTTAGCAGGAGGTCTGGAGCGAATACACACAAGCCGGTAAAAAAAAAAAATAAGGGGACAAAGAAAGATAACTTTGAAATAGTTAACAAACATCGTTTTATGGTGAACTTTGTGTGCGTAGTAGACATATGCATAAGAAAGTGTACAAGTATAATGAAGAAAAGAGTTGATTATGGAGATATGTTTTATGTGAAGACAACATAAAATATAAAATTAACACAAACACAATTATTGAAAACTGACTAAAATTCCATCATTCTGATAACCCACATTGGCTGATGGAAAAAATTTCTACCAAACAATATCCTTATTGGAGACAATAGAAAAGACAATGTAAGAGATTATGGAAACTTTGTGTTGGTTTATATAATTTATTTTATTTCACTCTATTGATCCCATAGTCTGTCTAGAGAACAACTGGGACATGGAATATGTCAATTCGTCACGTATATATTTTTAGGAGAATGAATGTCAACAGAAAATGAATAGTCTTCACAAAATAAACCTTTATAAATATTTCCACTAAATACAGATGATTCCACATTTTCAACAATGATTATGCTATCATCATTAGATACATTTGTGATTATATGTACATTTTTTATTTATCACTGTGAAATAACATAAAGTGTGTATGTATTTATGTGTCACAATAACAATAGTTCCACACCTCAAAATATAGGTTAGCGCGACGTGTACTGCACCCTGTCATTAGCCCGTTTGTCGTAGTGTCACCGCAGTTAATATAGTTTTAGCTTTACTGAGTAGAGCGCGACGTGTACTGCACCTCGCTCTTAGATCGTTTGTCATAGTGTCACAGCAGTAAATATAGGTTTAGCTTTACTATGTTGAGCACGACCTGTACTGCACCCTCGCCTTTGATCGTTTGTCATAACGTCACCGCAGTTAATATAGGATTAGCTTTACTGTGTAGAGCGCGAGGTGTAAAGCACCTCTCTCCTTAGATCATTTGTCATAGTGTCGCCGAAGTTAAAAAGGTTTACCTTGACAGTGTAGAGCACGACGTGTACTGCACCTCTCTCCTTAGATCGTTTGTCATAGTGTCGCCGAACTTAATATAGGTTTAGCTTTACTGTGTATAGCGCGACGTGTACAGCACCCCTCTACTTAGATAGTTTGTCATAGTGTTACCCCAGTTAATATATGTTTAGCTTTACTGTGTTGAGCACGACGTGTACTGCACCCCTCTCATTAGCCGGTTTGCCAGAGTATAACCGCAGTTAATATAAGTTTAGCTTTACTTTGTAGTGATCGACGTGTACTGCACCCCTCTACTTAGAGGGTTTGTCATTGTGTCACCGCATTTAATATAGGTTTAAGCTTTACTGTGTTGATCACGACGTGTACTGCACCCCTCGCCATAGATCGTTTGTCATAGTGTCACCCAGTTAATATAGGTTTAGCTTAACTGTGTACAGCGCGACGTGTACAGCACCTCTCTCCTTAGATCGTATGTCATAGTGTCGCCGAAGTTAATATAGGTTTAGATTTACTGTGTTGAGCACGACGTGTACTGCACCCCTCTCCATAGCCCGTTTGTCATAGTGTCGCCGAAGTTAATATAAGTTTAGCTTTACTTTGTAGTGATCGACGTGTACTGCACCCCTCTACTTAGAGGGTTTGTCATTGTGTCACCGCAGTTAATATAGGTTTAGCTTTACTGTGTTGAGCACGAAGTGTACTGCACCCCTCTACTTAGATAGTTTGTCAGAGTGTCACCGCAGTTAATATAGTTTTAGTTTTACTTTGAAGATCTCGACGTGGACTGCCCCCTCTACATAGTTAGTTTGTCATAGCGTCACGGCAGTTAATATAGGTTTAGCTTTACTGTGTTGAGTACGACGTTTACTGAATCTCTCTCCTTAGATCGTTTGTCATAGTGTCGCCGCAGTTAATATATGTTTAGATTTACTGTGTTGAGCACGACGTTTACTGCACCCCTCTCCATAGCCCGTTTGTCATATTGTTACAGCAGTTAATATAGGTTTAGCTTTAATGTCTAGAGCTCGACGTGTACTGCACTCATCTCATTGGATTGTTGTAATTTTGTCGCAGAAGTTTTTAATGGTTTAGCTTTACTCTGTTGAGCACTACGTGTACTGCACATCTCTTCTTAGATCGTTTGTTATAGTGTCACCACAGTTAATATAGGTTTATCTTTACTGAGTAGAGCGCGACGTGTACTGCACCCCTCACATTAGATCGTTTGTCATAGTGTCACCGCAGTTTATATAGGTTTAGCTTTACTGTGTTGAGGACGACGTGTACTGCACCGCTCTCCTTAACCCTTTGCCAGATTATAACCGCAGTTAATATAGGTTTACCTTTACTGTGTAGAGCGCGACGTGTACTGCACTCAATCATTAGCCCGTTTGTCATTGTGTAATTGCAGTTAATATAGGTTTAGCTTTACTGAGTAGAGCGCGACGTGTTCTGCACACCTCTCATTAGCCCGTTTGTCGTAGTGTCACCTCAGTTAATATAGGTTTAGCATTACTGTGTAGAGCGCAATATTTACCGTACCTCTCTCATAGCCCGTTTGTCATGGTGAAGCCGAAGTTAATATTGGTTTAGGTTTACTGAGTAGAGAGATCCGTGTACTGCACCCCTCTTCTTAGATAGTTTGTCATAGTGTCACCGCAGTTAATATAGGTTTGGCTATACAGTGTTGAGCGCAACGTGTACTGCACCCCTCTACTTAGATAGTTGGTCATAGTGTCACCGCAGTTAATAAGGTTTAGCTTTACAGTGTTGACCACGACGTGTACTACCACCCTCTACTAAGATAGTTTGTCATAGTGTCACCGCAGTTAATATAGGTTATGCGTTAGTTAGGAGAGCGCGACGTGTACTCCACCCCTCTCCTTAGATAGTTTTTATAGTGTCACCGCAATTAATATAGGTTTAGCTATACTGTGTAGAACGCGACGTGTATTGCACCCATCTCCTTTCCCCCCTAACATAGTATAACAACAATTATTATAGGTTTAGCTTTACTGTGTTGAGCACGAGCGTGTACTGCAACCCTCTACTTAGATAGTTTGTCATATTGTCACCTCAGTTAATATACGTTTAGCTTTATTGTGTTGAGCACGACGTGTACTGCACCCCCTCTTTAGCCCGTTTGACATAGTATAACCGCACTTATTATAGGTTTAGCTTTACTGTGTTTAGCACGACGTGTACTGACACCTCTCCTTTAGCCCGTTTGTCATAGTATAACCGCAGTTATAATATAGGTTTAGCTTTACTGTGTAGAGCACGACGTGTACTGCACCCTCTCTTTAGCCCGTTTCCATAGTATAACCGCAGTTATTATGGTTTAGCTTTACGTGTAGAGCGCGACGTGTACTGCACTCCTCTCTAATACCCGTTTGCCATAGTATACCGACAGTTATATATGGTTTAGCATTACGTGTAGAGCCGACGTGATAACTGCACCCTCTTAGCCCGTTTGCCATAGTATAAACGCAGTTATTATAGATTTGCTTTACTGTGTTAGACGCACGACTGTACTGCACCCCTCTCCTTAACCCATTTGCCATAGAAAACCGCAGTTATTATAGGTTTAGCTTTACTTGTAGAGCGCGACGTGTACTGCAGCACTCTCCTTATCCCGTTCGCCATAATATAACCGCAGTAGTTATTTTACGTTTAGCTTTACTGAGTAGAGCGGCACGTGTACTGCACCTCTCTTCTTAGACCGTTTGCAGAGTAAAACCACAGCTATTATAGGTTTAGCTTTACTGAGTAGAGCGCGACGTGAACTGCACCCCCTCACTTATCCCGTTTGCATAGTGTCACCGCAGTTAATATAGGTTTTGCTTTACTAAGTAGATCGCGACGTGAACTGCACCCTCTCATTAGCCCGTATGTCATAGTGTCACCGCATAAAAATAGGTTTAGCTTTACTTGTAGAGCGCGACGTGTACTGTACCCCTCTCATTAACCCGTTTGAATCGTGTCACCGCAGTAATAAGGTTTAGCTTTACTGAGTAGAGCGCGACGTGTACTTCACCCCTCATTAGCCCGTTTGTAATAGTTTCACCACAGTAAATATAGGTTTAGCTTTACTAAGTATAGCGCGACGTGTACTGCACCCTTTTCCTTAGTCCGTTTGTCATATTGCGACCGCAGTTAATATATGTTTGCTTTACTGTGTAGACAGCGACGTGTACTGCACTACTCTCCTTAGCCCGTTTGTTATAGTGTCACCGCAGTTAATATAAGTTTGCTTTACTGTGTAGAGCGCTACGTGTACTGAACCCTTGCCTTAGCCCGTTTGTCATAGTGTCACCACAGTTAATATAGGTTTGCTTTACTGTGTACAGCGCGACGTGTACTGTACTACTCTCCTTAGTCCGTTTGTCATAGTGTCACCACGGTTAATATAGGTTTAGCTTATCTGTGTAGATCGGGACGTGTACTGCACTACTCTCCTTAGTCTATTTATCATAGTGTCACCGCGGTTAATATAGGTAAGGCTTATCTGTGTAGAGTACGACGTGAACTTCACTACTCTCCTTAGTCCGTTTGTCATAGTGTTAACACGGTTAATTTAGGTTTAGCTTTTCAGAATAGAGCGTGACGTGTACTGAACCTATGTCTTTAGATCGTTTGTCATAGTGTCAACGCGGTTAATATAGGTTTAGCTTTTCTGTGTACAGCAAGACGTGTACTGTACTACTCTCCTTAGTCCGTTTGTCATAGTCTCACCGCGGTTAATATAGATTTAGCTTTACTGTGTAGAGCGATACGTGTACTGCACTACTCTCCTTAGACCGTTTGTCATAGTGTCACCGTGGTTATTATAGGTTTAGCTTTACTGTGTAGAGCGCGACGTGTACTGCACTACTCTCCTTAGTCCGTTTGTCATAGTGTCACCGCGGTTAATATAGGTTTAGCTTTACTGTGAAGAGCGCGACGTGTACTGCACTACTGTCCTTAGTCCGTTTGACATAGTGTCACCGTGGTTAATAAAGGTTTAGCTTATCTGAGTAGAGTACGACGTGTACTGCACTTCTCTCCTTAGTCCGTTTGTCATAGTGTCACCGCGGTTAATATAGGTTTAGCTTTACAGAATAGACCGTGACGTTTACTGAACTTCTCTCCTTAGATCGTTTGTCATAGTGTCACCGCGGTTAATATAGGTTTAGCTGTACTGTGAAGAGCGCGACGTGTACTGCACTACTGTCCTTAGTCCGTTTGACATAGTGTCACCGTGGTTAATAAAGGTTTAGCTTATCTGAGTAGAGTACGACGTGTACTGCACTTCTCTCCTTAGTCCGTTTGTCATAGTGTCACCACGGTTAATATAGGTTTAGCTTTACAGAATAGACCGTGACGTTTACTGAACTTCTCTCCTTAGATCGTTTGTCATAGTGTCACCGCGGTTAATATAGGTTAAGCTTTACTGTGTACAGCGCGACGTGTACTGCACCCTTTTCTTAGCCCGTTTGTCAAATAGTCACCGCAGTTAATATAGGTTTAGCTTATCTGTGTAGATCACGACGTGTACTGCACTACTCTCCTTACCCCGTTTGTTATAGTGTCACCGCAATTAATATAGCTTTATATTCACTGTGTAGAGCGCGAAGAGTACTTAACCCTTTTCCTTAGTCCGTTTGTCATAGTATCACCGCAGTTAATATAGCTTTATTTTTACTGTGTAGAGCGCGACGTGTACTGCACCCTTTTCCTTAGCCCGTTTGTCATATTGCGACCGCAGTTAATATATGTTTGCTTTACTGTGTAGATCCCGACGTGTACTGCACTACTCTCCTTAGTCCGTTTGTCATAGTGTCACCACGGTTAATATAGGTTTAGCTTATCTGTGTTGATCGCTACGTGTACTGCACCTGTCTCCTTAGACCGTTTTTATAGTGTCAC